>JADGIZ010000089.1:0-27740 GCA_027604665.1 Polyrhizophydium stewartii | reverse complement strand
GTTATTGTGCCGCAGGTGCGCCAGCCGCGCGCCCCGCGGCCGCCGGCCCCAAGGAAGCCGGCTGCTGACTGAATGAAACACGTTATTGTGCCGCAGCGGGGGGAGCCGCTGCGAACCGGCCACATTCTCGCAGACCGCCTCAACCTTCTCTTGTTTCGCGGCGGCCAGGTTGAGTTTGCTCTCGTTCTGCTCGGCGACAGTCTTGGCGCGCGCCTCACAACGGGTGACAACCGACTCGGCCTTGGTGCGGGCCTGCTGCTCGCGCACCAACGCATCGGCGGTGGCAGCAAAACGTTCGAGCAAATGCGCTGCGCCTGTGAGAGGCAGCACAAACACATTGACGCCTGCCTGTGCCTCGAGACGGTACTCGGTGACGTCGAGACGCACACAAAGTGCCTGCACCATCTCGGCAGTTTGCGTGCTGGCTTCAATGTGATGCCCTGGGTCGGCCATTTGAGTGTGTATTGAAGCCAGCAAGGCAAAAATGAGAAAATCCCAAAATTGAGAGACAGACCCACACCAACACAAAATGCCCCCACACATCCATGACAGCACATCGCCCTCGCTGGCCGAGTCGGCTGTAAGCATCGAGCCTTCGGGCGCGAGCTCCATCGTATCGCGTTGATATCGCGGCATGCCTCTGCTTCGTTTCACTCTCTCATTCTCATTCTCGTTTACACACACACACACATACTCTCTCTCTCCCTCCCTCAAGACCGACCTCGCCACTCTCCTGTCCACACCAACCGCCAACCAACCGCCATCCGCACCTGCCTCCCCCGTATCTCATGCGTGCCCAGACCCCACGCGACGGGCCGACCATCGATAAACGGCACAGTCTCATCCCTGGAAGCGCTTGCCTCTCCGCCTGCGTTGCGCCCGTTTCTGGCGGCGACGGGCCAAAGCGACAGCCGCGGCCGAGATCCTCTCCCGCGTCGCCCGGCATGGTCACCGTGCTCACGCTCAAGACGACGCTCCAGCACCACTGGGAGGACGTCACCAAGGCCATCTGGCAAAAGTACCCCAACCCCTTTGCCTCGCACGTGCTGGCCGCGGACGTGGTCGAGCAGCGGGTCGACCCGCAGACCGGTGCGTGCCTGTGGTGGTGGTGTGGCCTGTTTTTTCGTTGGCTGACTGCTCGGCCGACGCTGCTCGACCCGCTGCCGTGGCGCCGCCGCATGCGCCGCCTGCGGCCGCACGCGCGCTTCCTCGCTCGCCCCGACGACCGGCCGGTCGCCAGGCGTGCTGCACACCACCCGCCTGTTCCTCAAGAAGGGCAACCTGCCCAAATGGGGCCGTCATGTGCGTCTCGTCTCGTCCGCTTGGTCAGCGTGACGGCCGACTGACAGCCGCCCGCCCATCGATCCGCTCTCCTGCCTGCCCGCCCACCTCGGCCGCACGCCTGCCTCGGCCGGCCGCCTGCTGCACACCACCCGCTGCGCCGTGCGCTCCGTTCGCGGACGCTCTGTCGCCGCTCAAACCGCCTCCAACATCACACGACCTCGACGCCTGTGCATTGCGCATTGCCGCTCGCCAACGATCTGCATGCCCCTGGCACACCCGCGGCCGCCTCGCTCGGACGCCGCTGCCGTCGCCCTGCACGCCCGTCCGTCCGTCCGTCCTTACCCGGCTTGCCCGCATACAGCTGATCAGCGCTCCCGAGGCTTTCATCCTCGAAAAGTCGACCGTTGACCCGGCCAGCAAGACCATGATCACCGTCACCCGCAACCTCTCGCACGTCAAGCTCATGTTTGTCGAGGAGACGCAGACCATCCGCCAGGACCCGGCCGACCCGACCCGCACCGAGATGATCACGGACGCGCGGATCGTGTCCAACACGGCGTTGACGCCTATTCGGGCACGCATCGAGGGCTTTGGCCTCTCGCGCTTCAAGACCAACGCCCTCAACGTGCGTTCTCTGCTTCCGACGCTGCTGTCTCTGGGTCTGCTGCTGCTGCAGCCGGCGCCGCTGCGCTGGCCGCTGTGACTGCCGCTGTGGCCGCCGCCGCCACCACCAAACCCGCTCTCCACGACGGAGGCGTCGAATGCGGCGAGGCAATCTCGTCCAATCGTTGCCTCGCGTGCGCCGCTCGCTGGCAGCGGCTCGCCCGGTGGTGGCACTCGTGGGCGGGCGGGCGGACCGTGAGTGCTGACAAACAATCCGATCTGATTGCTGGTTCTCTAAACGCTTGCAGAGCACCAAGGGCCTGCTGCACGTCTTGGAGCAGATCACCAAGAAGAAGGCGCTCATCTGAGCATCCGACATGAACCCGCAGGCCCCATAGCGCAGCACTTGCCACTGTCGATCGGTGCTCGCCCGGACCCGAGGTCGCCTCGCGCAGGGAGCCGCCTCTGTCCCCGCGATGCCGCTGTTCCACCACCAACACCACCGTCGCCCAGTACACACGCATACACACAAAAGCACCGACACACACACACACACACACCTCGCGCCGCTGCGCGCACCATTGCCGCAGCCGCGCTCGTTTGCACAGTCCCCACCCCCCAGCGTCTCGCGCACAGCGCCGCCATAAACGCATCCACCTGGCCGCTGGCCGCGAGCCCAAATCTTTCCCCAACCGCGGGCAACCACCATGACCTCGAGCGATGCCGCCGCCGCCCCGATCACAAAGAAGCCCATCTCGCTCATGAACCTGGGCATCGGCGCGGCGCTCAACCTGTTCGAGAACTCGACGCTGGGCCAGCCGTTCGAGGTCATCAAGACGCACATGGGCGCCAACCGCGGCGACTCGATGCTCGTGGCCATCAAGAAGACGTACCAGCGCGGCGGCATCCTGGGCTTCTACCAAGGCCTCATCCCCTGGGCGTGGATCGAGGCCGCGACCAAGGGCTCCGTGCTCATCTTCGCCGCCAGCGAACTCGAGTACTACTGCCGCCTGTTTGGCCTGTCGTCGGCCGCCGCCGGCATCCTCAGCGGCATGGGCGGCGGCATCGCCCAGGTGCGCGGGACTGCCGTCCGTCGCCCGCGTGCACGTGGCACTCGACGCTGACCCACGGCATCCGCCCGCCTCGCGCCTGCCCTTGCCGCCGCCGCGCTGCCGGGCCCGCCCGCGTGCGCATGGGCCGCCTGCACTCCTCCCGCGCGCCGTGCTGGTCCGCGTGCCGCCGCCTGCTGCTTCCGCCGCCGCCGCGACCGCCGCCGCCGCGGTTCCGGTCCTTCGCGCTTCGCTGGCTTGCGTCACCGCGCCTCCACCACCCGCACGCGGCTCCTCGATGCGCCGCGCTGCTCCCGCCGCACTGGGCCGCCGCCTCGCCGCGCGATGCATGCATGTCTGCCGGCCGGCCAACCCGCTCCTCCCTCGTCATTCCGTCCGCAACAGGCATACACCACCATGGGCTTCTGCACGTTCATGAAGACGGTCGAGGTCACCCGCGGCAAGGGCGGCGCGGACCAAAAGTCGACGATGCAGGTCGCCCGCGAGATCTTCCAGCGCGAGGGCATCCGCGGCATCAACAAGGGCGTCAACGCCGTCGCGCTGCGCCAATGCACCAACTGGGGCTCGCGCTTCGGCTTCACGCGCATCACCGAGGATCTCATGCGCACGGCCATGTACGGCCGCGACGACAAGGACCGCCACTCGAAGCCCCTCGGCACCGTGGCCAAGATCTCGGCCTCGGCCATTGCCGGCGCGCTCAGCTGCTGGAACCAGCCCATCGAGGTCATCCGCATCGAGATGCAGAGCCAGATCAAGACCCCCGGACGCCCAGAGAAGATGACCATTGCGGCCGCATCCGCGTGGATTTACAAGAACAACGGCTTCATGGGCTTCTACCGCGGCGTCACCCCGCGCATCGGCCTCGGCATCTGGCAGACCGTGTGCATGGTCTACGGCGGCGACGTTGTCAAGGGCTACTTTGCCCGCAAGGCATAGATATGGTCGCTTGTCCGGCAGTCCGACTCTGTCCCCCTGCGCTGCGCTCTCTGCATCGCTCCCTCCGCCGCGCCCTGCCGTGCGCCTCATTTCACGACCAGATCGGAATGAACGCTCGTCGGCGTGCTTCGCCCCTCCTCTGCCAATTCCTCGCCGGGCCGGTCCGGAAGCCCATGGTGCTGCAGCACGGCGCCGTCGTGGCATCGCCCGAGGCATCGCCCGCCGCATCGGGCCTGACGTCGGCAAGCACGTCGGCGAGCCCGTCGGCGCATGCGTCGGCGTCGCGGTACCGCTCGCAGGCGCTGTCGCAGCAGCAGCAGCCCTCGTCGCGTCCGGCGTCGTCACTCGCGTCGGCAGATGCCCGCCGCCGTCTGGCGCGCGAGGCGCCGGGCTCGGCCGCGACAGGCACCGCCGCCTCGGCTGGCGCAGGCCCGTCTGCGCCGCGCGGCCGCATCCAGATGCGCGCGCGCAACGCCGAGATGCGGCCCGCTGATCCTCAGGCGGGGCTGCCCGTCCAGCCATGGCGCGCCGTGCGCTCGCACATTGCCGCCCTGCTTGCAGCCAAAAACCTCCTGACCCCGGCCGAGCTCAGCGCCATTGCAGCTGGCACGGAGCTCCCAGCGGCCACCGCAGACAATGCTGGACCTGCGCTGTCCTCGAGCGCAGCTGGATCTACTGCTGGCGCTACGGCACAGGGATCTGTCGCCCAGCAGGCAAAGGCCAAGATCACCGACTCTCGCGGTAACCTGGCCGCGCAGGAAGCTCAGGCACAAGCACAAGCGCAAGCCAATATGCCCGTGCTCCCAATCACCATTCCACACGGCTTCATGCCCTTGCGCACGCTCACAAACTCGCGGCCGACAATCCAATCGGTGCTCTACATCCAGAACTCGTCCATGTTTGTCTCGCTCGACTCGAGCCACATCCACCTGTGGAAGGGCGGCGCGCGCATCCACAAGATCCCGACGCAGGAAGCGGACGAGCGCGCGGCGTTCAAGCAGCGCCGGTCTGGCTCGGGCATCTCGGGCAACAGCTACCTCCCCGGTGTCGTGGCCATATCCAAGTGGATCTATTTGGACAAGCAGCGCGTTTATATTGTCGCCAACACGAGGCTGCAGCTCAAGGTCTTGGATGTGCATTTCGAGGAGCTCTCGGTTATTTCGAACCCAAAGCCTGTTCTCAGGTGTGTACGTTTCGCATCCATCGCGAGCCATCTTGCGGCTCTAGTCGCGCTGGGTGGGTGAGCATGCTGACGCTTTCCGCACAGCATTGAGTACGTTCCCGGAAGGTCCGAGATCATCTGCGGCGAAGTCGGCAGCATCCGGGTGCGTCCATCTGCACTTACCGGCTCGGCACATGCGGCTTTGCGCTAACATGCCGCTTGGCATGACTCAGATATGGAAGCTCGTCAAGTCCAAGTGAGCATCCGCATGCATGTGCCCGCCACCTCAACGTCTGCTGACTTTTGCCGCCGCAGCATGATCCACAAAGAGGTTTACGACTTGGTCGAGAAGCGCGTCATCACGCACAACCTGGCCGAGGAGTGGGTCTCGTTCGTGTACTACGAGCGCCTGCTTGACCGGATCTTTGCCGCCTGCGACACCAACCTGTATGTCTACGACTACGAGACGTGCGACCGCATCGACAACTTTTACAACATCCACGATCTCGCCATCACGTGCGCCATATTTTACGAGCCGTTTGAGTACATCATCACGGGCGGAAAGGACGGCAGCAGTACGTCGCTTGGATTGGATGGATCGCATTGCAAAGTTGCGGTGCGGACAGTCTGTAATGCTGACGCTGGTCGGCGCACATAGTCAAGGTCTGGAACGCGCGCAAGTACCTCATGTTTGACTTTCACGACCACTTCAACGCCATCACCAGTCTGCTGCTGATGGAAAAGGGCTGCGAGGCCAGCCCCGGGTCAATCCCGGTTGTCTTGTCGTCGAGCCTTGACGCGACGATCCGCATGTGGAACTTTGAGACCGGACAGTGCCTCTACCGGTCCGTCGTCGTGATGCGTTTCCATCACTGCCTCGATTGATATCGGGAGCTGACAATCTCGCCAGACTCGACACACAGCTGCCGTGCCTCGGCATGGCGTTTATCAAGCGCAACCACTTTTACCACTACACCAAGGCGTCGATCCAGCAGTGGAACATCAATCGATACCAGCTCACATTTGTGTTTTTCAGGTGCGCTGTGTTCTCAACGAACTGGCCCGTGTGCTTGTGCATGTGCTGGCTCTGACAAGCGCAGCGGCCAGGTCGACGCCATTCATCATCCGCCGCGTGACGCATCCTTCCAAGCCGGCTCGCATCCTGACCGCCGTGGCCGACGGCAGCATCAAAATGATTTCGCCGGTCACCGGGATTGTAATTGGGACTGGCTTTCCGGTTCACAAGGACACGGTCACGCGCGACCTGGCGTGGAACATGAGCTCTGGTACGCTTCGACATCTTTCGATCGCTTGAGCTCGCTGTCCTGGCTCTGACACTGCGGATAGATGTGCTGTACAGCTTCAACAACAACGGCGACATTGTCGTGTACGGTTGCAACGCCAACCCCTTCAAGATCCTTGACATCTGGGAGCTCTCGAGTGCGTGTCTTCGATCCAACCATCGAGCATGCTTGGCTCGTTACTAACGGCGGCCATGTGTATGTCGCAGAATCTTCCACCCGCGAGCAAGTAGAGTGTGTCTGCGGGCTCGACTTTTACAATCACGTCATGGGCATCTCGTACGAGGCAGACCATCGCATCATCCCAAAGTCGCGCCGCATCCCAAAGTTCTTTCTCGTTGCTGGCACCGAGAGCGGGCAGATTCTCAATCTCGACTTGGACCAGCGCGGAAAGGCCGAGTTCCTGGTACAGGTGCGCCAACTTGAGCACCATGCGGACATTTTTGCAGCTGATCGCGGGACTGACGTACTGATCTGCACAGGCCCACACGGCTCGAATCACCATGCTCAGCTTTGATCCCAAGGCCGTGTTGCTGATCTCGGGCGGGCAGGGTGGGCCCGCTGCTGACAGCGAGTCTGTCATGCGTGCGCTCGCTGACTCGCGGCTCACAGACATGCTGTTCAAGATATGGACGGTCCGCAGCGTCGACACCAAGAACAGCTTTGGCGGCGGCATCCTGTCTGGAATGCTCTCTTCGTCGGCCGGCAGCCAGTCGATCACGCTCACTGCGCTGTCCTCGATCACGCTGAACGGTTTTGACGCGCCGTCCAAGGCGTTTGCCATGTCGTACCAGGCCTCAACTCTGGCCGTGCCGCTCAACGGCGGGATTGTGTTTGCAAACTACACAAAGGATACCGTCCTGACGCACAGCAAGGCTCAGCAGGAGCAGACGGGCCGTGTGTGCGCCATCGCCGCTGGACACGATTTCGGCCTGTGGGCGTCGGCCAGCGACGATGGGACGGTCAAAATCTGGGACTCGGACAACACACTCTTGCGGTGCGTGTTGCTGTTGTCGCTGACGTCGCAATGCATGCAATGCCATGCTCAATCGTTCTGACGGCGATTTCAGCGAGATACAGTTTGGCGAGACCATCACAAGCGTCTGCTTCGCCAACGAGCGCGGCGACCTCCTCGTTGGCGTTTCTGGCCAGATCAGCATCGTGCGCGTGCAAGACTGTGAGACTCGTCTGATGCTGTTGTGTGCCACGAGACATCGCGCTGACTGCACGCCCGGCAGATATCACATACGCAATGATGCGGCAGATCGTCGCGCGCGTGTACAAGGACGACGAAGCAGAGATCCCGATCGCATTCGACCCAAACCTCGACTTTTGGGAGTACCGCTACGAGCAGGAACTCAGCCTGCAAGGATCTGTGCCGGACTGGCACATGCAAAAGTCGGTTTTGCCCTTGTCCGATGGCTGCTCGCCGAGGCTGCGGCGGCTGACGATCGGAGATGCAGGGAGCAGATCAACCGCACGCACTCAAAGGAAGACGACCTGACGTACCTGCTGCAGCTATCGCAGCAGCGGCGGCTTGATGCAGCAAAGGTTTGATGCCTCGCCTGCGTGGTGCAGGAAGAACAGCCGCCGAGCTGACAGCCGGTGCAGCGGCGCAACAGGGAAAAGTTTTTGGCTGCTGAAAAGACTGGGTTCATGCATGCGCTACATCTCGGCAAGATCCCGATCAAGGAAAATCGCCTCGATAAGGTAGACCTTGTCGTCGGATCGACCGAAAAGCTCAGTGGGGCGACAAGTGAGCCGTTCTTGGCCGAGTTGATCGATCCTGCGACGCCAACCAACGAGCCAGTGAGGCAATCTGCATGGCGTCGTGGCGTGCGGTTCAATTTCTGATGCTGTATGCTTTGCATAGGTGGAGGAGCTGCCCGAGCCTGAGGATGAGCCGGAGGCGTCTGAGCCAGACGAGCTGCAGGCGATGAACACTGCGTCTGAGCCAGAGCCTGCTGGCGAAGCTGCCACAGAGTCACCGGCCGCACAGGAGGAGGAGAAAATCACAGAGACCGAGGATGCCGCACCTCTACCAGCGCTTGATGCATCGCATGCACAGTCGAGTTTGAGCAAGCAGCAGGAGCGCATCCGCCTGCGCAATATGCTGATGCGGTCGAACATGGCACTGCCCAACAGCACGCTGATTGGCGAGATCGAGCCTGCTCGGCGGCGGTCGCAGATGGCAACTGCCAAAGTGCATGGTGGCCGCCACCACGGCGATGGCAGCGACTCGGACAGCGAGCCTGGCGCCGGGAGTCAGAATCCGTTTGGTGCACGCGGGGCCAAATCAAAGAAGCCCATGGCAGCGCGCTCCGCCATCGACGAGGCCCGTCGCAGGCGGCTCAGTGCTCGCCAGAACAACAACCAAATGTTCGAGCGGCTCGTCAGTCTCGAGGATGACGCCGAGGCAGACGACCCGCCCGACCAGCCAACGACATTTGAGCCGGTGCCGATCGTGGAAGAGCCCCCGGTTGTGGCTGCCGCAGAGTCGTCCAAGACGAATTCAGCTCCCACCAAGAGCAAGCACGGATCGAAAAAGCCCAAGTCGCACAAGAAGCCGCCCAGCAGCAAGCACAAGAGCGAGAAGGCTGATGCCAGCAAGCGTATCGACGAGGAGGCGATTTCCGCGCCGCCCACCGAGGCAGAAGCTGCCACTGCAGGACAGGATCAGAGTGCGCCGTCAGAAGAGCACGCTGCACAAATCGAGGACGTTATGCCTGCGCCAGTAACATCCATCTCGGTTTCCGCACCTGCGGACCCTGCAGATGAGCTGCTCAAGGCTCGCATCGACAGCGGCGCGGTGGACGAGACCGACGATCCTGGCCAGGAGCTGGGCAAATCAAAGTCCAACACGGGAAGACTGGGTGCCAGCATGACGTCGAGCCAGCCGCACGGCGGCCGCCACACAACGCACCTCGAGTTCCTGCCGCTCAACCCGCACGTCGTCAACATCTCGCCCAACTTTGACGCGCAGACCATCACGAGCCACGAGGGCGGGATTGCGGTGCCGGCGCGCAACTCGGAGCTGCGCGGGATCGGCCGCGGCGGTGCGGCGGCGATTGCCCGCGTGCGGCGCACGACCATCGACGAGAGCCAGGCCAACGCCGACTCGGACTCGGGCATGCCGCCAACGTGGTCGTTTGTCGTGCAGAACGTCAAGCAAGAGTCTGACCACGACCTGCGTCGTGCGTTTGAAAAATACCGCCAGCAGCAGTCGCCCGACATCATCCGCTCGTTGTCGCAGCAGTCCATCATTGCCGCCGAGGAGGCAGCACAGTTTGTGTGGGACTTGTTCCGCGGCCAGAACAACTCGGACCGGATTGCAGAGATGCTCAAGCCGTTGCAGGCGCATGTGCAGGAGGGCGGCGAGGAGACCAAGGTGCATGCCGCGCAGCTGACGGTTGTTGCATGGGCCGCGCTAACGCAGTCTGCAGCCGACGCTCGAGATTTCCACCGTCGCATCCGTGCTTGCCAACGTCATCCGCGGCGGCACCGAGGAACAGATCATCGAGGCATCGCGAGCAATGCTCTTCCTGTTCAAGACGTTCAAGCAGGATTTTCGCACCCCACTGCATCTGTTCATCTTGCCGCAGATCGACCAGCTCGACAACGAGAGCCCGCTCGTGCGCGCGGTGCTGTGCGAGAACATTGCCAAGTACGGCCTGTACCACGAGGGCATCCTGCTGAGCTTGATATACAGCCTCAACGACAAGCAGCCGATTGTTGTGTGAGTGCCGCACATGCTGTGCAATCGCAATGGCGCCGTCAGTCGTGCTGATTCCGAGCACAGCGAGTCAGCGATGCGCGGCCTCGCCCAGTTTGGTGTCACGGACAAGACGATGCTGCGCGCGGCCATGATCCACTTGGGCATGATTCAGGGCGACCTGGGCATGTCGAACGACAGCGTGCTCGAAAAGATGCGGATCCAAAACAAGCTGGCCGAGCTGCAGCGCATCCGCGACCAGAGCGGCGACATTATGGAGTGGCTCAGCCACGTCGACCAGCATGCGTTCCGGCTGAGGCGCAACGACAGCTACTTTGAGCACCTTGCCGGCAAGTTCTTCCCGCCCGACGCTGGCGACCACGACGGGCTGATGCGCGCCAAGATGATGAACGACGCCTGCGTCGGTGTCCTCGAGTCCGAGTCGAATGCAGCCGAATCTACCGACTTTAGCCTGCTAAACGCGAGCAACATTGACGGCTGGGACGTGCGCAGCGAGCGAAGCCAGCGCATGCTGCGGCGCGGCAGAGGCGGAATGGCCGGAGCAGCGCGCGGGCCGCAGCAGCGCTTTCCAACGCTCGCAAGCCGGCAGACGATGAATGCGATCCAAGAGCACTCAGAGGTCGAGACCATGTCACAGCGCTCGGTCGCGCTCACGCGATACACGGTCGCAAGCCGTGCACGGACAGACGGCCATGCGACACAGCACTCGCGGCACGTTAGCGACTCGCTTCTGCGGCGATCCATGTCGCGCACCATGACAACCAGCATTGTCATGAGCGTCCGCGCCATGACCGCTGGATCACTGCCGACCTCGCAGCGCGTGTCCAAGGGCAGTCTCAAAGGGCTCAAGGCCGCGCAGGTGCGGCCCAACACCACAAGCGTCATGTACTCGGCTCTGCTGCTGCGCACGAACCCTCTCGATCACCGGCCACGCACGGTTGCATCGGTCGCCAGCACCGCGCGTGATATCTTTCCGCCCCTGTGATCCCCTCAATGAATGCCGTGAAGCTGCCTCGTTCCTTGCGAGGCGGCCGCTTCTAGAAATTAACCTCCGAAGCCGCCATCGACTTTTCGGCACTCGCGAAAACAGCCCGACGACATGCCGCCCAAGCGGCCAAAGAGCGCTTCCAAGACGGGCGCCTCGGCGAGTGCCAAGGACTCCAAGAAGAAGGATGGCGAAGCGCTGCCCACGGTGCCAGATCCGGCGGCGATCCGGCGCAAGGAGCTCAAGGGCCAGTATCTGGCCTTTTGCAAACAGTACATGACCGAGCCGTTGCCGTGCGTCGTCAAGCGAATCGACGAGGCCATCGAGCGCAACAAAGAGATTCAGCAGGTGCCGCTCTGATGAGCCTCAGAGGCATCTCCAGCTGCATGTCTGACAATACGTGGCTCGCTTAGTTGATCGTGGACAGCAGCCAGGTGCGGACGAGCGATATTGCGGCGATCCGGTCGACCTTTCGCAAGTATACTCCGCTCGTGGGCCTGTGCTTCTGGCATGCAGCCTTCCACGACACGTCGCTCAGCACGCTAGTGAGCCTGGCATGCGACCGATGGCCATCCACCCAGCCTGGGTTTTGACCCGCAAGCCCCTGCCAGACAGGCTTGTTTCTGATGAAGCAGACGCTGTGTGCGCTGCAGCTAGTTGGGAACGGCCTTTGCGCTGCAGACGCCATGACGATTGCGTGTCTTTGCCGCGAGTCGGATAAGCTCAAGTCGCTTGTGCTCGACCACAATGGGATCGGCGACGGGAGCCGTGCCATCTTTGAGGCGCTGTGCGAGAATCCTTCGTGCGCGCTGCAGAAGTTGTCGATGCGGTACTGCGCACTCACGGCAGAGTCGTCGCCGCAGCTTGCCGATTTGATCAGAAGAGTTGCGACGCTCAAGTGGCTCGATCTCGGCGGCAACACACTGCGCGACAACGGTCTCCCTGCGTTGTCGTCGGCGCTCGGGCAGACAAAGACGCTGGTGTCGCTCAACTTGGCATTCAACGAGATCAGCGATGTGGCCGTCGCAGGGACCGTCCCGTTTGCGGAGCTTTGCCGGTGTATCGCTTCGAGCACGCTAACGCTGGTTGACCTGAGCGGAAACTTTATTGACGACCACGGCATGGACAAGCTCTTTGATATGCAACAGTCCCGCAAGAGCGCCTGGTCAGCTGGCCGCCTGCCGCCGCTCAAGCTGATTGTGCCTGAGCGGGCCAACAAGGAAGTCTTTGATGCGATCTGGCAGCTCAACGCGCAGATGGCCGAGCGCCAGGGTAGAAAGGGCTGACAGCAATATAAGAGAATGAACACCAATTTCCGCACGTCCGCCCCGATTCGACAGCGAGCAATGGATCGAGCCGATGGCGACGGCGACAGCGATGGCGACGTCGACCGCTACGCGCCGCGCACGATCCTCGGCAGCCAACTCATTATGGCGCTCACGACGATCGCGCCAGATGATGAGAGAGAGCATGAGGCCTCCCCAAGTGGTGACCATGAGGCCGGCGGCCTGTGATGAAGTTTTCTGGTGCTGATCTCTTGTGTATGCTTTCCTATCGGCCCGAGTGGCCGCAGATGCCTACAGAAGTTCGACCGGCTCGCTCGAAAGCGCGCTCTCGCCTGGCCGCAAGAGGCACAGCAAGTGTGCGTGCGCCGCTGTCTGGAATCGTGTGTCTATGCCGTCTTCGGCGAGCAGCAAAGCTGAGTCTCTTGTATTTGTCGTCGCATTCGCTGCACAAAGCATCCGTGTCGACGCGGCGCCAGTCCCGCGAGGAGCGCTTGTCTAGGGTCGTGCGCAAATGCCACGATCGCACCACGGGCCACGTCGCCAACTTTATGCGCATCGTCGTACGCGGCACGCCCGTCAGCGAGTTCGTCGTCGTCGTCGACAAACGGCATACGGTCGAGTACGTCGCACACCAAATCGAGGCGGAATACGCATATCGCTTCCTGCTGCCTCCAGTTGTCGCAGTCGCACATGAAGCCTTGGCGAGGCAGTCCATCATATCGAAGCAGCCGTTCCAATGCGGGATTCTGTACGACCATGCCATGACGCCTCTGCTGTTCCAGAGCCCCATTGGCGAAGTTGCCGAAGAAGACTCTGTCATCCATGTGGCCAACATATTTGAGCAGCAGCCGCTGCTCGAGGAGGGTCTCTCTGGCGCTCGTGGTGAGACTGCTGTTTGTGCAAGATATCTTCTACAGTTCTTGCAGCTAACGGCACTTCATATGCTCATCGCTGTAGATCGCAATACCGAAATCCCTGGCACTGAGCAAGGCGCTGGCTCGCCTAGAGGGGGGCACTCGGCTGGACAAAACCACGGACTAGATCCAAAAAGCGGCTTTGTGGCCCAGGCTCTCGTACGAGATGCAGGGTCAGGCTCGCCCGCAAATTTACCTGCGCACATGGCTTCACCCCAGCCAGATTCGACTCGACCACGCATGCATGACGAGCCGGTCATGTTCGACTTGGAACCCGATGAGCTCATGTTCATGAACCGCAAGCCTTCAATCGCGGAATCAACTTTGAGCTCAGAGGCTGCGTCAGGCTCAATGCCGCACGGGCCGTATATGAAACGCAACGCCGGTATCCAGACCGAAGCAACCCTCGACGGTCGATTCCAGACATATATCCGCAACAAGCTATTCCTGGACATCTTCCACGTTTTCTGCATAGATCAGTTTGCGATCGAGAGCCTGATGTTCTGGCTCGATGTCGAGGTGTACCGCTGCGCCGCTTCCCTTGACGTGGAGGCACAGCGTCTCTACATCTGCCTCACATATATTGTGCACGGCGCACCGCTCGAGATCAACATCGCCGACGAGGTTCGCCGCGAGATTCTGTGCGCGCATGAGGCATCGGATGAGACCAACATCATGACGGTCTTTGATGAGGCGCAAGAGCGCATCTTTGCAATGCTCAAGGGGCACGCCTTCTTCAACTTTGAAAAGAACGCACACTACCAGCGCTTTCGCGAGAACCGCGCAAGAGGTGTGCATCGGGCTTGAAATGCCGTGGTTTTTTGCCGGGATCGTCGGTTGTCTGACACTCCACGTGCGTGTGCAGATGGCCGAGCATTTTCTGAGGCATTCATTCAAATGTCGAGCTTCGCAGCTGATATCAGAGAGATCCGCGGACGCATCCGCACCATCCTGCAACACAGTCACCCAGGCTTGCCGCATCCGCTACCCGACTCGGCTTTGACAATGTCCAAGATCCTCTGGCTTTCCAACACCAAAGGGCCGCTCGTCACCATTTCGGGGATGCAGCCCATTCGCGCGCGCATGCTTGACTCGGTCTTGCGCGGCTTCTTTGCAGACTCTCCGTCCCTGCCAATCGAGGACTACTTCCGGTATCGCGAGGTCATCTCAACCGACACGCGCCAGCGGAGGGTCAAGAAAGACAAGCTGATATCCCGCTTCTTCGGGCAGCGGCCGAGCACCGAACAGTTGAAGCGCCAGATCATGAGCACGACACGCGGCATTTCTTCGCATCCCGAGCTCGATCCGCCCACCGAAGCATCCGCAACTGCGCTCGGAGACGAGCAAGACCTCACAGACGGGGATTCGGTGCCGTCTCCTACCTCTCCCCAGCGGGCAGACGCAGCTGCCAAAAGCCCCGAGAAGCGGCTGATGAAGAAGCGCGCAGAGAAGCTGCAAGACATCTTTGGTACGAAGCTGCCGACGCACCAGCTCGCGTCGCAGCGTCTCACCGACGCGTTCGAGGTGCCGCGATCGCCGTCCGACTTGCAAGCGGTCTCCATGTCTCCGCCCAGCATTCTTTCGCACAAGTCGAGCGCGCTTTCGATTGTGTCCGCAAACTCGCTCGAGCCAGCGCCTTCGATGGCTGTCTCGGTGCCGAGTGATCTTGACTTGGCGCCAAAGCGCACATCGACTCGGTCCGGCGGCCGAAAGACATCGGATAGCTCGGCCAAAGGCTTTGCCGAGAGCCTCGCACTCAAGCTACTCGGTCAGACGTCGCTACCGAGGCTGGCTGGGTCAAGCAGCCTTGGGATTGCGTTTTGCACATCACATTCGCTGTCCACGTCCGCAGGCAAGGCGCAGATACCCGCAAATATCGCCACTCAGCTCACCCCAGGTCTGCACCAGGCGATGCTTCGATCGCCGAGTGAATCGTCGGTCCATCAGATTGCCTCACGCGATCTTCACAACGACGAAACGATCAAAGACTGGACTCGCGAGCATCGGCGCAAGAAAATGCTCAAGCTGCAAAAGTTTCTCGGCGAGAACATTCCCGAGAGCCAGATCTTCGAAGATGCGGGCAGGAATGCATATCGCACGGGGAATATTTCCGACGCCAAAGCATCGACCGAACTGGCTGGCTTGAAACCGAAAGTGGCTGATCCGGCGCTGCTTTATGTCCATGGCGGCGGTAGCTACTCCTTCGATTTGAGCTCGACTGAGAGCCAGTTTAACAGCCGCGGCTCAACTCCACGCTACAGCATCGCATGGCCAACGCCCGTTGCCACAGAAAATGGCGGCCATGACGGTGGGCAAGCCTCGCAGCAAAGTCGTTTGAGCCGAGGCGAAGCAGCTGCGATGGCCGCACACGAAAAGAGGCCCGAAGTCATACTTTCGGGTGCCGATGGCTCGACAGTGCCTTTGGAGCGCATCAGTACTGCAGATTCGCATCGCAAAGTCATCCAGCATCTGCAGACCGCGATCAAGGACGACAACTATGCGGCCAATCTCCTGCGCGCAGTTGTTGAGATCGATGGTCCCGGTGCTGTCGACCCGGTTTACGAGAGCCTGCGCAGCGCAAGTGGAGATCTAGCGTTGATAGGCGACCAACACCGCGCAACGTCCCGCGGCAAGCTGGATCTCGACGCTAGAAACCATTCACTTCCAAGAAAGTCGCCGACTGCGCCAGAGATACGGCATATCCTCAACAACGCAGTGATCAACGACCTCGAGTTGGTGATTCTCGAAGACCATGCGTCGGGTGAGGTCGACCACGACGACCTACAGGAGCTGATTGAGGAGCTTTCCAAGATTAAGACGCTGCTTCTTCAGCAAGCAGGTGAGAGCGTCTCCCGCGGCAATTCATAAACACATCTGTGTCTGTACCTCTTGCCAGCTGGCGGTCCACATGGCGTGCGCGAGTTGTGCCATATCAACTGCTGTCCTTGTGCAGCCAGACGTGTTCCTGCAAGCCAAATGACAGAGATAGTGCGCGTGAAATCACGAGGGATTGGAATCTGTGGTGCTCTGATCCTGTTTGAGGGGTCTCTCTCGCAATCGCAGATGACCAAAGCAGTCCACACCACAACGCGCCTGGCATCCCCGAGCCCTCCACCTGCGGCTGCAGAGTCTGAGACGGCAGTGACAGCGGAGCTTGCCGCGGAGAAGCGCCGCAGCAAGCCCAAGGTGTCTGTGCAGGTGGCTAAAGCCGAGCCAAAGACTGAGGTGTGCTTTGCTGGCGCGGACGGGAGCCTGCTCGAGTGATGTTTGCTGACGCGTTGTGCCAAGCTCGCCCGCGCTGTCAAGAAGACCAAGACGCCTCGAGCGGCCAAGGTGCCCAAAGCTCCCGGCACACCTAAGGTCTCCAAGACCCCCAAGGCCCCAAAAGCCGCCAAGGCGGCTAAGACGCCAAAGGCATCCAAAGAGGCCAAACAGTTGCCGCGCGCCAAGGCCGCCAAGAGCGTCGTCGCGGAGCCGAAGCTAAAGATCACGAAGACGGTGCCGCCAAGCAGCGTACCAGACATCGTCGCCGGCAGGAAAGCATCGACCCGAAGGAGCCCCCGGCGCACGGCGCCACCAGCCGCACCGAATTCTGCGGCGCCACGCTCGGCTGCTCATATCGACGTCGTCGAGGACTCGGCGACAACCAGTTTCGTTGGGCGTGTGGCCACCTGGATCGCCAGCGCGCTTGGCTTCGCACCGCTCTAAACACACCGGGTGTATTGTCAAACCTTGGTATTAATGGACAGCCCTGCATCGCCATACGGCTCGTGATGCCCGCCGTAGCGTGCGTGGCGCAGTGCGTGTGGTGTGCGAGACCGCGAAGCGACGTCATGCCGCGGCGCGGCAAGGCCTGTCTGGTGCGCCAGCTCAAAGCTGTCGATTTCGAGATCGCACTCGAGTTGGCCGCCTTCGTCGAGCTGTGCATGCGCGCCGAGCTTCCCCACGTCGCAGTCGTTCCAGCCGTGAGACGTGGCGTAGATGGTGCTTGTCTGAGTGCAGCTGGCCGCTACCAGCTGCGGGTGTGTGGTCCCAATCCCGATCATCGCAATGCGCTGGGGAGCTGCCTGCCGCTGCGCCTGCCGCGAGCCGGCTCCACTGCCGTCTTTGTTTCCCGTGTCCTCGCAGACGCAGTTGTGCTGGGCTTCGGTCAAAAGCGCATTCGAGTCAGCGGTCTCGATGCGCACCAGCATCGCATCTTCCAATGGCGGCTTCGAAGGCGATGCAAGAGTCCGGGCCGTCGATGGGCGAGAGGTGCAGGCGGGAAGCAAGCACGACTCTAGCGCGACTCGGTCATCCATTTGCCAACTCGACATTTGCAGCTGCGTGCGAGCCGACTCGGGCCGCACGGTGGTCCGCGATGATAAGGGCCGTGCTGCAGCTGATATCGGCCGCGACGGCACGGTGATGGTACCGCGCGACGGCGATCGCCGTTGCGCGCCAGGCAACACTGGCGGCTGAGCATCCGTCGCCTCAATTGACCCGAGCAATCTGCCTGGTGACGACTTTGGTCTTGAAGGTGCAGCAGGCCGGGCTGTTACGCGCGCGCTCTGCGGTCTTGGCAGAGATGGCGTTGCCAGCCTTGATCCAGAGCGCTCGGATGCCGCCGACTTGGAGCGGCTACCGCCAGCTGGGATTGACGATACAGGACGGCTTGCTGCCGCGAAGGGGGCAAATGTTGCACGGCGTTTACCGTTTCTTGACCTCACGCGGACGCTGTCCTCATTCACGTCGTACTCGCTCCATGGCGTGGGAGAGGGCTGGATTTCGGTGCGTTCTGATACTGAGATTTGATCCAGTGCGGATGGTGCACGCCTACCAGAGCTTGGCCTGGAGCTTGGCCGGACCGAGATAGTCATGGTCTCCTCGACAACGCTGCTCTCTTCTGTCGCGGGAGCGGTGAACGAGGCGGAAGAGCCGGGTCGATCCGGGATCGCGCGCTCCAGATCACTGGCATTCACATAACCTGTGATCTTGTGCATCCACACAAGTCCAAGCGGCGCTGGGTAATATGTTTGGTCATCGCGGCTTCTGTGACTGCGACAGTTGTACGCAGCGGCGAGAACCTCAAATTGCTGGTTGATGCAGACAACAGAGCTGGCCTGCAACTCAGCGCGGGGAGGTGGCTTATGCCGATTTGGTCGCACAGACGCCGCCATTCTGTTGTGGATGAGTGACAAAGCTGATGGCGGCCATAATTCTTCATCAAGATTCTTTGAGTGGGCATCCGCGCCGCCGACAACGCCTTGCACGCCTCGCTGCGACTGTGCGCGGATGGGAAACGCTGCTGAATTCTCAGGGGCTTTGCGAGTAGAAGATACCGGCTGGCTGAGTGTGCCGCTTGCTGACAATCCGAGGCATTCGGCAGACATCTCGCCTCTGCTGTATGAGCCGATGCGCGAGCGGACATGCTTAAATCGTGGGTTGCTCGATCCTGTGCTGGGTCGTCGCGCCGGTTCGGCTGCTGCAGATTCTCCTTCTCGCGAGCGAACACTCGCCCTTTGACTGGAATTCAGAGATTGACCACCGTCGGCGCAAGATTGGGAACCGCGGCAGCTCCATCTCTTAGCTTGACCCGATATTGTGTTCCTATAAGCCGCTTCCGAATCGACACCACCTCTGGCAGCCAGATCGGGCAAGTTCTGGGTGTGGTCAACAAGTACGGTTGCGCGCGCGTGGGGTGCAGGTTCTGAGTCCAACTGACGTGCGGATCCTATGGGTGTGCTCGAATGTTGATATGTGATTCCAAAACTTTCTTGGCGGATAACGGGGGCCGGCGGGGCAGATCGCGGCCGGGAGAGCTGAGCAGAGCGACGCAGCGAGCCGGCTGCTGGGCACGGCGATCCCACAGATAACACGACAGTCTCTGAAGCTGAATCCGAGCCTGATGCGGGCTCACCCGGGGGATTGCCTTGTGACTGCAATGCTTGCTTCGAGGCATCTCTTGACTCGCGCAAACGCAACGACCCAGATGCCGAACCAGAGCGAAGACCGAAAGTGTGCGCGCCAGATCCCGCGCGAGCCGAGTGCAGGCGGGCCGCAGCAGACTGCGGACGAAATCCAATTGACGTAGGGCGCTCGGCTATAGTGACGACTTTTGATGGCCTGCCGGTCGTCCTCGAGGCAGGCGTAGAGCCGTGAACCGATGGTGCGGGGGGCGGTGCGGTTGTGGATGGGGCAGCATCTGAGACCTCTGGCTCCACCATCGGCTGCACCAACCCTGGCGCGGACGACAGAGCGGAAACGACGCCGACTGAAGTTCTATGCGCATCTATGCCACCACCTGGCTCCCCAGGCGTCTCTGCCGGATCAGCGGTCTCGAGCGAGGTGTTGGATCGGAACACAAAGCCGCCATCGGATACATCGTCGTCGCTGTCGATTGATAGATCGACAAGCAAATGCACACTGCCTGCCGCGCGGGCACTTCGCGGCCGGCGCTCCGTCAGTGACTGGCGCGGCGATCCCACGCCCGGCCCGCCGTCAGACGGCGGCGCACGCAGCACGGCCGACCCGGGCCGCGACTCTGGCGGCGGCGAGGCGGCGGAGGTGGCATCGCCCATTTTGCTTGACCGGAAAGTCGCCAACATGGGCGCGGCCGAAAGCACGATTGCGGCCAGCTACCGCCTCCTCCAGCCGGATGGAAGCCCCGTCAGCGGCACGCCGGCCGCCGGGGACGGAGCGCATCCGCGGCTCTTTGCCGCCGTCCACAAGGCCACGGGTACTCGAGCCAGCGTGTTCCGCTTCTCGCTTCCGCTGCATTCGGGCACGTCCGGAGTCGCGGTGCCTGCGGGAAGCGGAGCCAGCCTTGGCAGCCCGGCCGCAGACGACATGGCCGGCGTGCAGCACGGAGCAGGCGGCGCCGCCGCCGCGGATGACATTGCGAGCGTCCTGGCGAGCGGCATGAACGTGCGTGCCGTGGCGGCCATGCTCGAGGAGAGCGAAGCCACGGGTACCGGCCGTTGTGGAGGAATCGGAACCGTCCGAGCCGTGCGGCCGCCGGCCCGCCCGTCGCTCCGCCGCACCCGCGCCGCACCCGCCCCGCTCGAGGCGCTGCGCGGCAGTCGCTGACGCCCTCTACCACACACCCCCGCCCGCCAGCGCCTCAAAACCATGCGTCATCCGGGGATCATCAAGTTTGTCTCTGGCGAGGTGCGCGGCGGCACAGCCTTTGTGGTGACCGAGCCCGTCCAGCGCATCTCGGCAGCCCTGCCTGCCATGTGCGAAGAGGAAGTCTGTCTCGGCATCTTCAATCTGCTCGTGAGCCCCCCCCCCACGCGCATGCTCTGCTTGTGGCGTGCGTGGACCACCACCTTAACACAAGCTCCCAACTCCCAGAAAACGGTCGAGTTCATGCACTCGCTGGGCGTGTGCCACAACAGCATCCACCTCGACTCGATCTATCTGGCCGAAGGTGCGCCTGTTTCCTTTTGCCTGCCGCGCACGCATTTCCGGTTTAACAATTTGGCGCCGCAGACCGCCGATGGGTCCTCGGGAACCTTGAGTTTGCACGCAACTTTGACCAGATAACGCCTAGATTCACAACCCTCTTGCACTCATATCTTCCTGAAGACCTAATCCTCCCTGAAGACACCGATCCAAGTTTGGTAAGTAATCCGCGCGCGGCCTACTCTGCTTGACGCACTTCACTCATGTGCGTCTGACCTTGCGTGCAGCCCAAGGATCCTCAATCGTCGCGCGACTGTTTCGCACTTGGCCGCGTCATCTCGACCATCATCGCACCTCTTGTCTCGCAGCAAAAGCTCGCGCCTAGCTCCACTGCATTTGCGTGGGGCCAGCTCAATGATCTCACGACACAACTCTCGGTTCGCTCTCCCAGCGAACGGCCAACTGTGCGCATGGTGCTCGACGCACCTTTCTTCAGGAACAATGTTTTAATCGAAATCGTCGAGCGCTTTCTCAAGCAGATCAGAGTCATTGCTCCCGCGTTCAAAGAGCGCATGTTCCAGCAGCTGTTCACCAAGTTTCAGTGCCTGCCCTCCAAGACCGTCAACGACTTTGTGCTTCCGATGCTACTCAAGTACGAGCTCTTTTCCGAGCCCGGCGCAGACGAGTTCTTCCTCGAGCTGCTGTCACCTTCGCCTGCGCTGCCTGCGAGACCCATATCCTCGCCGTTCGAGCCTCAGCCTGTAATCTCGCGCGATGCGTATGCTCGCCACATTGTCCCGTTTATCCGCCGCGCATTCACCGTCCGCCAGTTCGAGACAAGGCTTTTCCTGCTGCGCGCACTCGACCGATTCGTCGACGTCGCGTGCGATGTGGACGAGACGCTGCTCGAGTCGGTTGTGATCCCAGAGGTGTGCTTGATGGGAACAAATGCACCGCTTCCAAACCGCTGCTGATCACCCTCCTTGCAGCTTGTGCTGGGTTTACTCGATGCAGACGATGCCATTTACGTCCAGTCTGTTTGCGGCATCGCCAAGTGCCTGCCTCGGTACTGCCAGCTGATCTGCGACAAGCGTCGGCACGCTGACGGGGATCCCGTGGCGACTCCTGCGTCGGACGCGACCGCCCCTGGGCCAAGTTTCGCAGGCCTGTCGACAGCGATATCTGGTGCAGGCGCACTGCCGGCTGCTCGGCTTTCGGGCTCTGCGAACAAAGGCGCGCAGTCGAAGCGGCCCTCGTCCATGATCAACAGTGGTCGAAGCTCGGCTGGCGGCGATGTCGGGGCATTGAGCGATGATCAGAAGCAGCCCAGACAGCCAACACTTGCGCGCAAGCGAAGTGCGCCGCTCCTGCGCACGCCATCGTCCCACGAGCTCGAGCAGTACAAGCCACTTTTCCCGCCGCTGGGACTTGTCGAGGACACGCTGATTCCCCATGCTCTCCGCATCTGCATCTCGGACTCGGTCGAGCCAGAGCTGCTGTGGCATCTGCTGGACTCGCTCGCAGTTGTGTGGAAGCGGCTGAGCGTCCTGATCGCGCGCAACAAGGCTTACGACCCAAACGAGCTCACGCGCATGACGCGCAGCCTGATCAAGTGCTTCCACCTTCTCATTCGAGTGCTGCCGGTCGACGCCAAGATAGAGTTCTTTTGCAATCGGCTCTGCGGCAATCTCGAACAGGGAGGCGATGCATCAGCCTTTGCCGTTGTCTGGATCCCGAGACTGATCGAGCTCGCCATCCCGTTCCTGCGCGACGACAATCGTGAAGTGCGGCGACATGTATCCGCCGCAGTCATGCGCATGCTCACCATTATGTCGACTGCGCTCGATCGGACGCCGACGATTGCGCGCAAGCGCGAGCAGACCAGCCTTGTAACCAAGCTGCAGCGTGCCTACGGCGCCAACAGGCGTGTGCAGCACCTGTTCCCAAAGTCAGGGCCGCGCCGCAGCCGCGCGCCGTCGCACGGTGTGTCGCCGGCTTTTGAAAGTGGCGTCAACTTCGCGGCGGCACAAGCGTCGAGTGCGCCGGGTCTCTCCATGAGCCCGGACTCGGTGCCTGGGGCGAATGCAAACTCGTGGCCTCGCCAGATGCGAGAGCGTCTCGATTCGTTCTCCGGCGTCGAGGTGTCTGTGCCAGAGAGCAGCTTGCCACGCAGTAGCGATGCCGCCGCTCAGACGCTCTCCGCATCTCACAAGGCACGCCTGCAGTATTCGGTGCCGCGGTCTGAAAGTGGCGACTCTTACACTGCAGCGCACTTTGGAGCCGCGGATATGTCGACCGACTCTGCAACTGCCGACGTCGCTGGAATAGGCCGAGACTCGGTCGTGCATGTGCACGAACACGAAACCTGGGAAACGTCGTGGGACGACTTTGGCGACGAGGACCACGTCGATGAAGGCGGCGCGGCTGCTGTCCATGCTCCGCTGCCCAGCGCAAACAACGGAGACTCTTTGACGTCAAGTAGCGCAACCAGCGCGCCGGTTACGAGCTTGAGCAGAGACAACGCCCGCAAAGCAGGCGCCGCTGCAGACGTGAATGGCGACCCGAAGCAGGACTGCGCTACTCCCGAGGCTGGATCTGCTGCAGATTTGTCGCTGCAACGGACGGAGCCGCCAGCCGCGATGGCGCAACGCCCCCCGCTCGCCAATGGCAGTGCGCATCCCAGCCGCCTGTCTGCACACGGCGTGCCCCTGTCGGCCTCGGCGTCAGCACCCGCGTCGCTTCCCGCGCCGCCCGCATCTCTCACTGGTGAGACTGGCGCTTACGCCAACCGCAGCTCGGCAGTGCCCCCAACGCCTTCCGCTGCCGCCCGGTCGCCAACGCGGCTCG
Organism: Polyrhizophydium stewartii; assembly: GCA_027604665.1. Lineage (NCBI taxonomy): Eukaryota > Fungi > Chytridiomycota > Chytridiomycetes > Rhizophydiales > Polyrhizophydium > Polyrhizophydium stewartii. Next base: position 4,233 of record JADGIZ010000089.1, on the reverse strand, counting down.
TCGTCCGGTCGGCGTCTTCAGCGTCGGCGCACGATGGTGCGTCCACCACCGACAGCCCGACGCGCTCGGTGTTCTCCGACTCGACAAGCGGGCACGATGCGCAAGCGCTCGGCCCATCTGGCACGAGCAGCTCATTCGGCCCGACTGGCAAGTATGTCAAGCGCGACGTTCTCAAGCAAAAGCGCGAAGCCAAGCACGCCGAGACGCTGCGCCGCAAGACGAGCTCGTCGTCGTTCAAGGTTGGCGTCGTCGCATCGCCCAACCTTGCGGATTCCCGAGTCATGTCGCCGACCACGGCGACGGCGGGTGGGCCTGCACTGTTGCCATCGGCCGCCACCGTCACGGCGGCGGCGGCGCCTACGGCCCGCGCCGAGAAGGTGGCCGTTGCGCTGGTGCAAGAGCCAGCGCCTGCGTCTGCCGAGATCGACTATTTCAAGGACATGGTGCCGGCACAGGTGCGCAAGACGGGCATCTTGGCAGCCGCGACAGCCGCGACTGTTGCCATGACGGGCAGCATTCAGCGCACATCCGAGACGCTGCTCTCGGATCTCGGCGAGCTGAGCGGTATCCGCGCCGCCAAGCCACCGACGGCAGGCCGGGTCGCCTTCCAAGGCTCGTCAACGGATCTTGCCGTGGGTGTCTCGTGGATGAACAGAGCGCAGCGCTGCGATCCGATGCTGACGATCGATGCGGCCTGCGCAGGACATGGCGCTTGGGTGGGGCGAGGATCTGGACGAGGACATCTCGCTCGACAACGTGCGCCTTGAATAAACGAGCTCGCCGGCGCCGATTGGCCGCCGCCGGGTCGCCTGGAATCGCCTGCGTTCTTGCGGGGGCACACGTGACGGGAGCCCGCGGCCCGCACTCTCCCTCGTCCCAGTCATGATCTTCAAGACGCTCGCTGCCCGCCCGCTCGCTGCCGCCCGCGCTGCCGCCATCGCCGCGCCGCGTGCGCGCATGTTCTCGGTGTCCTCGAGTGGGTGCCTGCCCCGCCACCGTCGCCTGCTCGCCTGTCGCCGTGACCACGGCTTCTTGCGGCGCCCTCCGCTGTCGCCCGAGCGCGCACGATCGCCCCGCGATCTTGAGCGGCTGCGGCCACAGCCGGGTGGACGGCAACCGCCCGCGGGTGGCCGCAGCGCTTCTGCGAGAGGCATCCCCCGCCGGCGGTCTTCTGCTCCCAAAGCCGCTCGAGGCTTCCGCAATCGGGTGTCTGCGCGCCGGATGCACGCCGTTGCTGACGACCGAACTGCCCGCGCATGCACTCCGCCGAACCGCCTCGACAGTCGCCGCCAAGGAGTACGAGAACATCAAGACCGAGCGCGACGGCCGCGTTGCCATTGTCACGCTCAACCGCCCCAAGGCCCTCAACGCCCTCAACGCGGCGCTCATGAAGGAGCTCAACGAGGCGCTGCGCGAGTTTGACGCCGACAACGAGGTCGGCGCCATTGTCCTGACAGGCAGCGAGAAGGCGTTTGCCGGTGCGTGTGGTCTCTGTGGCTTTGGTCGCCAGGTGGATGCGTCCGCTGGCCCGCGCGTGCGTGCGCGTGCGTGCGCGTGCGTCCGCCGGCCGCGGGCGGAGGGCCGTGCGCGAGTTTGGCCGCTTCCGGCGAGTCGCCGAACTCCTCTCGTGCACCACCGCCTGATCTGACCGGCGTCACCTGACGCGCGCCGCCCGCCGCAGCCGGTGCCGACATCAAGGAGATGAAGGACAACAACTTTGTCCAGAACTTCAAGAACAACTTCCTCGGCGGCTGGGCCGATATCACCACGATCCGCAAGCCCATCATTGCCGCCGTCAACGGCTTTGCCCTCGGCGGTGGCTGCGAGGTGGCCATGATGGTGCGTATTGCCATGTCATGGCCGCAGCCATCTTGGCCGCCGCCCTCGCCGATTGCGCATCTGTCGAGCCCTTTGCGGTCGTGCTCACACACGCACCGCACAGTGCGACATCATCTACGCCGGCGACAAGGCCAAGTTTGGCCAGCCCGAGATCAAGCTCGGCACCATCCCGGGCGCCGGCGGCACCCAGCGCCTCACCCAGGCTGTCGGCAAGGCCAAGGCCATGGACCTTGTCCTCACGGGCAACATGATCTCCGCCGAGGAGGCCCTGCAGTCTGGCCTCGTTGCCAAGGTCTTCCCCGCCGACCAGCTCGTTGCCGAGGCCGTCAAGAGCGCCAAGACCATTGCCTCGTACTCGCTGCCCATTGTCATGATGGCCAAGGAGGCAGTCAACAAGTCGTTCGAGCTCACGCTCTCCGAGGGTCTCCACCTCGAGCGCCGCTTCTTCCAGGCCTCGTTTGGCACCGTGCGTTGCTGCCTCTCCTGCTCAGCGCCGCCCCTCCTCAGACCCTGGCTGACCATTCTCTGCGGCTTGGCGCCTGCTTTCTTGCCGTCAACAGAAGGACCAGAAGGAGGGCATGGCCGCCTTCTCGGAGAAGCGCGCTCCCAACTTCACGCACGAGTAAGCTCGTCTGCGCTACGACTGCGCTCTCTCACACCATCCCGTTGCTCTCTCTGCGATGGCGCACCGCCGACGTGGTTGGCAACAACAATAACAGCACGGTTTCATCGCAACGCGGCAGGGATGTCATCTCATTACAGCGAAATCACGCAGTCGGTGGTGATGCTCGTCGTGAACTTGACGCTTGCACGTTGTGTTTGCGACTGAGGCCCGCCCACGTTGCACTGCACCTGTGCGGCCCCCAGAACTTTGTCCGAAAATGCCAGATTGGGCGTGAGTATCCAGTTCATCTGCGCCGCGCACTGCCGCGTGGCTGCCGCTCCCGCCGATGCGTTGAAGCAGTTGGCGGGAAGGGCAAAGGAGGTGGTCGACGAGATACCCGTGCGTGGGGTGAGCGCAACGAGGGAGTCGAAGACGCTTGTTGCTGGAGTGACGTTTTGCTTGGTGATCGGGCATGAGTACCATTGAAGCGTGTTGGTGATGCGGCTGACGCCGACTGCCTGGCGCGGGAGGTTCTCTCGCCCCTCGCTGGCTGCAACCAGCTCGGCAAAGTAAAGGAGCCACGTCAGCGTGATTATGACGCCGAGCCATAGCAAGACGAGCGGTAGCGCGCTGATTGTCCGCGAGATCCGCTTGCTGAAGCCATGCCGCTTGAGACGTGCAGCCAGCGGCTCAATGACGAGATTGAAGACCACAAGCGAGAGCTGCCGCGGATTGCGCTGGCGTCAGCACACTTGACATGCCTCCATTGCAGGCAGCCGACTCGCCTGAGCGAGTCCCGTCGTCGCAGAAAAGAGCACTTTGCATGTTAACAGCCAAGAGGCTGAGCCCAGCACGGCGCTGTTCGTGTAGGCAAGCAGATATGCATCCAGAAGCACGCTGAACAGAGACTTGACAACCGAAATGTAAATTGCCAGGTGCCACGGACCTCTTCGACCCGACGAGCGCTCAAAGTATCCGCGGAATGATGCAAACAGGCTCTCGTCGCACTTTGCCCAGTAGAGGTAGAGCACGTTGCAGAAACGGAACACCAGCGCAACAAGCGTCGCAACGATGCTGACGAGAAAAAGATTCTGCCGCATGGATGGTCAGCAAGCGTGGATATCCCTGTCGCTTTGGAGCGCCGTGAGACACACAGCGACATTGGCGTCTGTCCCTAGTCCACCAGTTGGGGCAAGCAGCAACAGGAAGAGTGCACATGGGGAGAACGGACCTTGAAGAGTGGGATATTGTAATTTCTGTAGGAAAGATAGCCGACCCAGCAGTTGTTGAGAAACATTTTGCGAAACAGGCTCACGGCCAGGTAGCTGTCAATAACTTCTGCGATCGACAAGAACCCGACGAAGCGCAGGAGCAGCATAGCGCGGCTGTTCCAGAGAGCCAACGCCAACTTCTTCCACGCTGCCCATCTGCTATCGCTGTTTTCCTTTCGAGAGCCAGAGCCGCGGCTCTCCACTTCGCCCTCTCCCGCATTGTGCTTGAGCAGCGACGATAGACTTCTTGTGGTGCTGATGGACCACCTCAGCTCAGACATGGATTACTTCGACAGGGAAAGCTCGGGCCACGCAAAAAGCGGGGACTCGTACCGACAACCTGTTGGTGGTGCTGCTTGCTTCGCGTCCGTGTCTCTGGAATGTACTCAGAGGCACTCAAAGCGCGGTGGATAGGCGACGATGGCGATCGCAGCTGCGTCGTTGACAGGCGGCGGCGGCGGCGGCGGCGGCGGCGGCGGCGGCGGCGGCGCGGGCGGGCTGCAGGCCGCGACCCGCACG
>JADGIZ010000088.1:0-27805 GCA_027604665.1 Polyrhizophydium stewartii | reverse complement strand
GCCCCGCGCCCCGCGGCGCCGCCCCTGCCCGCGTGCCCGCGGCCGCACGCCCTCGCGTGTGCCCGCGCGCCCAGGCCGCCTCTTCCAGGTCGAGTATGCCATGGAGGCAATCTCGCACGCGGGCACCGCGCTCGGCGTGCTGTCGACCGAGGGCGTCGTGCTCGCGGCCGAGCGCCAGACCTCCAGCAAGCTGCTCGAGAACGTCTCGCGCGAGAAGCTCTACCGGCTCAACGAGTTGAGTCCCACCCCGCCCGCTCCGCCCGCCCGCTCGCCGACTCGGCCGCCGCGCCTCGGCGTCCCCGGGCGAGTCTGTGCGCGGCACCCTGGCCCGTCGCCGCCCGCCGGTGCCCAGGAGCGCACGCACTCAGGGCCAACGGGATGGGTCGAGAGGGCTGCGGCGGCCAGACGCATGTATCGGCCTCGCCGCTGACGCTCGGGTCCTTTGGTCGCTCCTCGGCTCCGGCAGCAACATCTGCTGTGCCGTCGCCGGCCTGACCTCGGACGCCAACACGCTCATCAACACCTGCCGCATCTACGCCCAGAGGCATCTGTTCCGGTACAACGAGCCCATCCCCGTCGAGCAGCTCGTGCAGAATCTGTGTGATCTCAAGCAGGGATACACGCAGTACGGCGGTGCGTGCCGGCGTTGACTGATGCGATCAACTGACGTGACCTGTTGAGCAAGGAGGGATGCCTGGACTGTGTGCTGACGCGCCGCGCTCGCGCAGGTCTGCGTCCTTTTGGTGTCTCGCTGCTCTACGCCGGCTGGGACGAGCACCACGGCTTCCAGCTGTACCACTCGGATCCCTCGGGCAACTACAGCGGCTGGAAGGCAACGTGCATCGGCGCCAACTCGACCAACGCGTCCAGCCTGCTCAAGCAGGACTACAAGGAGGGCCTGACGCTCAAGGAGGCCAAGAGCCTTGCGATCAAGGTTCTTACCAAGACCATGGACTCGACCTCGCTCACGAGCGAGAAGCGTGAGTTGCTCAGCGCACTTGTTTCGATGCCCACCGCATTGCCTCGCCGCTGACTGACGATTCGATCCGCGACAGTCGAGTTTGCGACGCTGTCGCTCGGCCCCAAGGGCGATGTCGTCTTCCACGCCTTCTCGGCCGAGGAGATCGATGCCCTGATCAAGGAGGAGGGCGTTGTGGCTGCTGCTGCTGCCGCCCAGGCACAGGCGCCGTCGTCGTGAAATCGAAATTGAAGAAGTTTCCCGTCAACTCCCGACATGCTTGCCTGGACGGCCGCCGCCCGCGCCGCTCGCGCCGCTGGTGCCGGCGCCTGCCGGTCGGACCGCATGGTTGCGCTCGCCAGTGCCGCACGCCCCGCGGCTGGGTCGCTGTGGCCCGCCCGTGCGCCGCTGCCCGCTGCCCGGTTTGCCAGCAGCACGTCGACAGGCGACCACACAAGCCGGCCCGCCGTCACCCGCGGCCCGCTGCTGCCTGCCCGCGACGCCGCGGCCCCGCACCCGCCCGCGATCCCGCGCCTGGCGCCGCTGCCGCTGCTGGCGGGCCGCCGCCTGCAGTCGTCGGCCACGGCTGCCGCTGCGCAGGACGCCGTCGCCGACGCAGCTGGTGCATCGGCCGATGCGGCTGCCGCGACGGCCGACGCAGCGCCTGCGGACGCGGCCGGCACCCGCCGCGCGGTGCCCGCCAAGAAGAAGAAGGGCGTGCGCGACGTGCGCAGCGACGACGACGTTGCGCCCGTGCCGCCGGGCATGGTGTCGGCGCCAACGCCCGAGGTGGGCGCCCAGTGTTTCGCGTCTCGCGGAAGCCTGGCTGACAATGCGAGGCGGGAGTGCCGGCCTGGCTGACAATGCTTGATGGCAATCCATTCACTTCCCGCCTTGGACTCGATGCGCTCGCGTTCGGCTGTCCACCCCCCACCTTCCGTGCATGCTCAGCCGCTGCGTGTCACGGCGTTCTGCACGGCAGAAAAGTACGACCAGGCGAAGCTGTTCCGGCTGCTCGGCGGGCACTACACCGTGCTGCCGTACATGGCCGACGAGATCTTCCACGTCAGTCTCGCCGAGAAGCGCGCGTCGGCCGACGCTGCACCCGCCAAGCCGGCCAGCGGCGGCACGCAGACGGCCGAGGGCGTATCGGTCACGGTCGCCGACCCCGAGGCGGCCGAGTGCTTCTTCTTCACCAACGGCACCTTTGTGACCTGGGGAGCGACGGACGCCCAGAACGAGCGGCTGCTGAATCTGGTGCGCCGATGCGAGGACGGGCGGTACGCGACGGCCGAGACCGAGTGGTTCGACTACTTCACGGACATGACGCAGCCGGGCGGGATTGCGTCCGACGTGATCATCCTCGGCAACGAGCTCCCCACGGAGCAGGCCAAGCTCGCCTACTCTGCCGGCCTGAGCCGCTCGGTCAAGCTCGCCTCGCTCGAGGTTCTGCTTGAGCAGCATCTCAACAAGTCGCGCGACATCCCGGGGATCCTGCTCCGTGGCAAGCGGCTTCCGATTGGCCGCGCGGCCATCATGCGCAACCTCGGCGAGCTGTTTTCGCTCCGCGCCAACGTCAACCTCAACTCGGAGCTGCTCGACAGCCCCGACTTTTGCTGGTCCAGCCGCCGCATGGAAGAGTACTTTTCGCGCATCTCGCACAACCTCGATGTGTCCCCACGCATTGCCATCTTCAACAAGAAGCTCGACTACGCCAACGAAGTCGCAGAGGTTTTGCGCAACCACTTGCACGAGCAGCACTCGCTCAAGCTCGAGTGGTGCATTATTATTCTGATTTCTGTCGAGATTTGCTTCGAGTGCGTCCACTTTTTGGCGCGCTGAGCCGACAATTAGGTTTCCAACCGGTGGTGAGGACAACGATCAGGAGAATTTTAGCCGTTTTTTCCATATCATTCATTCGTTTTTTTTTTTAAAAGCATCAATGGCATCTTTATCACCTTGAAATGCTTGTACCGGCACTTGTGCTTGTGCATGCTCTGTATGGGAATGAATCCGAGTCTTAATATCTCCCTGGTACGGATCACGCCTGCACACGCACTTTCCCGTCTCGCATTACGCAGCCCAGGTCTTTCTGCGGAACAACGCTTTTATTGAAGCAGTTTCAACGCTGCCTCGATATCAGCGGGATGCGGCAAAGTGCTCGGCCGCGATCTGCCGGATCACGGCGGCGTTGGCAGCTCCAGTCGCCTCGACCATGTCGCCAAACACAGACCCGGCGCGGCCCAGCAGCACATGCGGCGCATCAAACTCGGCAATGCGGCCGCCGTCGAGCACCAGCACGCGGTCAAACGCCGCAATCGTGTTGAGCCGGTGCGCAATCGACAGCACCGACGTGGCCGCAAACTGCGTCTCGATCGACTCCTGGATGCGCTTGTCGGCCTCGGCGTCGACCGACGCCGTCGCCTCGTCCATGATCAGCACCTTTGGCTTGGCAAGGATCGCCTTGCACAGGCACATGAGCTGGCGCTGGCCCATCGACAGGTTGGCGCCGTTCTCCTCGATTGCTGCGTCCAGCTTGCCGTCGAGCGAGCCGACAAAGTCCTTGAGGCCGACGAGGCCGAGAGCGGCCCACAGCTCGTCGTCCGAGTACTTGCTCGCAAAGTCGAGGTTGGAGCGCACGGTGCCCCTGAACAGCACAGGGTCCTGCGGGATGATCTGCAGCCGCGAGCGCAGCGTCTTGAGCCCGAGCGATGCAATGTCGATGCCGTCGATGGCGATCGAGCCCTTGGACGCCTCCATGATGCGGAACAGCGCCGTCATGAGCGTCGACTTGCCCGAGCCTGTGCGGCCGACGACGCCGACCTTCTCGCCCGGCTGGATGTCGAGCGACAGGTCCTGGATCACGGCGTGGTCCGGGCGGGACGGATACCGGATCTCGAGGCTGCTGATCGCAACGGCGCCGGCAGTCGGCCAAGCGCCGTCCTTGGGATCCATGGGCAGCTCGCGCGCGGCCTCGGACGGCAGCTCCTTGGCGTAGTGGTTGAGGCGCTCAACCGAGTTGAACTAAAACACCATCGCAAGTCAGCATGATGCCAACAATCGCCGCCTCAGAGTCATCCAAAACTCACGTTGCTCGAGAGGTGGCTAGCAACAAAGATGGCCAAATTGAGGTTGCCTGTGAAGGTGATCGTTGCGACGAGCGAAGCGCCAATCGTGGTCTTGGAAACAAGCCCCGATGCTGCCAGAAGCACGAGCACGAGCGAAACAGTCGAGCCCAGGAGGCTCATGCGAATCGAGAGCCAGGCCTCGACGCCTTCCATGACCAGATCGCTGACGTTGGAGCCATCCATCTTGCGCTCCTGCGCGGCGATAAACAGCTCCTGCGCGCTGTAAGCCTTGATGGTCGAGATGCCGTTGAGCGATTCGGAGATGTGGGCCGAGAGCGGCGAAGCCAGGGTGGATGAAAGCCGCTTGAGCTCGCGATATGTTGCTTGATAGAACGGCATGACGGCGAGCGCCACTGCAGCAACAATCACAAACTCGACTGTCCAAGAGCAGAAAAGCATCAGCCACCACCACGTTGTACCACTCGTGTGTTCGAGGAAGAAAGCGATTCGAGCACCAACGCACTCATCAGGTATGGCGTCGACACAGCAATGACCACGACGCCCGTCACAACGCCCGACAGCGACCGCATCGAGTTGATGATTGCCTGAGGCAAAATGTTCTCGACGTTGCGCAGGTCCGCCGTCATGCGGTTGAGGATCCGGCCGACGGGCTGGCCGTCGTAAAAGTTCATGGGTGCCCGCGCGAGCGCATTCATGGACCGGTCGTGGAAGGACATGCCAGCACGGACGGCGCCCTCAAAGATGACGAAGCAGCTGATCATGAAGAGCACCACGGCGCCGACGTTGAAGACAACGTAGAACAAGAGCGCCTTTCCCTTGTCAAAGCCCCAGGGCATGTTGTCGGGCGACGACCACACGGCGAGCACAATCTGCGCCAGCGCGTTGGCCGCGACGATAAGCAGGCCAAGAAGCAGAAGCGCTGGGAGGAACAGCGCGCCAGCGGCGGTAAAGAACGACAGGTAGTCGCTGAAGCGGACAGCACCCTGGCGCATTCCGTGTCAGGTCGACGCACAATCGAGACTTTGATACAAGCACGACTCACCGTGCGGCGGTCCTCTTCGACGGCCTTCTCCTCCTCAAACTGCTTGACGGCCTGGACAAGAACATTCTCGTCTGCCTGCTCTTCCTTGCGCAGCTGTTCTGCCTTGATCGCCTCATCCTCGGCATCAAGATCGTCAAAGTGGTAGTCCTTCATGATCTCGGCCAGCACGCCGTCCTCGCGCGCCATGAGCTCGCGGAACGCGCCAGTCTCGGCGACGCGGCCTTCGTCGAGCACAACGACCATGTCGACCTTGGGCAGCAGGTGCAGCTGGTGCGTGACCAGGACCACGGTCTTGCCGCGCAGCACGCCGCAGATGGCGTCGTCAAAGACCTTCTTGCCGACGTGCGCGTCGAGCGCCGCGATCGGGTCATCGAGCAGGTAGATGTCGGCGTCGCGCGCAATGGCACGGGCGAGCGCAACACGGGCCTTCTGGCCGCCGGACAGGTTGATGCCCTTCTCGCCGATCTGCGTGCCGAGGCCGTTGGGCAAGATCTCGAGGTCGCGGTCGAGGCACGCGGCCGCCACGGCAGCGGGGATCCTGGCGCGCACAGCGTCGCTGCCAAAGACAATGTTGTCTTCGATGGTGCCTGTGAGGATCCAGGGCTCCTGCGCGCAGTATGCGACCGAGCCGAACAGCGCAGAGTTTCCGGCCGTCTTGCGCATGCTGCCGATCAGCGCCGACAGCAGCGACGACTTGCCCGAGCCAACCGAGCCGACGACGGCCACGAGCGAGCCGCGCGGGATTTCGAGCGTGATGTCATGCAGCGCAAACGGCGCGGGCTTGTTCGACTCGAGCAGGGTCAGAGCCGTCTGACTTTCCGAAAAGCCCGGCGAGCCGCTGGGAGGAGAAACTACGAGTGTTGGCTGCGATGGCTTGTCCGTTTCGTCCTCGCCGCCCTTGACCTCCTCCCATGTGAACGAAGCCCCGTTCATGCTGACTGCAGCGCCGTTGGGTGACTCGACAGCGGTCTGCAGCCCCGTGACCTCGTCCGGCTTGATCTCGTCGGCAACAAGGTAGTCGGCCAGGCGGCGGTACGAAACGACATATGACTGCATGCCACTGCGTGCCAAAATAGTCGAAGTTGAGTGCGTCAGCATCTCCAGAGATCTCATACAGAAACCATGCACCAATGAAACCAGCACAAAAAAAACGCACAGGACGAGGTTGGGCATGCTGCCAATGAGCTCGTTGACCGAGGAAATGAGCGACAGCGCCGGGAAGATGATATCTGCGCGCATGTTGCCGCCGAGCGCCGCATAAGCCGCAAAGGTCACGACCTGGACGACAAACTGATGGGTGTTGCTGAAACAGAACAGCGTCACGAGAAAGTTCATGCGGATGCGCCAGTTGGCAATCTGTTCCTTGCGCACGGCGGAAATCTTGGACAGAAAGTACTCTTCGATGGCGTGGTATTTGATGATCTTGATGCCTGCCGCAGGGGAAAATGCAAAAGTCAGCATCGTCGCTTGAGTCAACGAGCCGAATGGCGCATTGAGTGCGACAGAGCCGTCTCGCACCATAGAGAAACTCGCGCAGCGCCTTGGTGCGCCGGTCCATGATTTGCGCGCCGATGCGGCCGTACTTGGTGAGCGGGCTGATGGACACGCTCTGCAGGAACGACATCAGAATGATGGTGCCGATCGAGATCCAGGCAATGTGGCCCAGGAAGTTGACGAGCAGCACAATCGAGATGACCACCGTTGCCGGCGTCGACCAAAAGTCGTTGATGAAGCGGATAAGACCAGTAACCGAATCGACATCGGAGACGATGAAGCTGTTGATCAAGCCCGCCGAGAACTCCTGCCCGAGCGACAGCATGGAGGGGCGGGATGGGTCAGCTCAAGGTGGAGATGGCAGTTGGGGCTGCGGCATGCGCCGCGCACCGACTGCGTCTTGGGCGACAGCCGCATCGACTTTCTGTACGCGGCGCCAACGAGGGCGGCCCTGAGGCGCGTCTGGTTGAACTGGTAGAGCAGCATCTGCATCTCGCTGCCGGCCGAGTTCACGATTTGCGACACAAAGAGGATGAACGCAAGAGCAACGCCATTGTCGATGACGAGCGCGGGTCCGTCGGGAAGGGGCGAAAGCAGCAATGCGGCATCTCTTGTCCAACCTCTGTTGCGCCACCCGCCACGGCGCCGAGGCGGACTCGGCAGGCTGGTTCCAGGGTCAAGCGTCGTCACCGGCTGGCGCGCATTGAGGTGGACACTGGGGCCACGTCACGGGGGGTATCAGCGCGGTACTGTGCTGGAAGGCGAGCGCAGGCGGGACAAGGCGAGCGCAGGCGGGGCCAGAGTGCACGGTTGCCAGGTGCGAGGCAGCAGGGCAGGGGTGTCGCTTCGCGGTCGTCTGAAAAGTTCGGGACGCGTTTCAAATTGTCGGGGCGATGCGCTCGTGGGGGGGGGGCGGTCACCGCGCAGAGCGGGCCGAGCGAGGGCATTTATTATTATGAGGCGCTTTGGCGCAGCAGAGGGCGGCGCAGCAGCGGGCGGCGCTGATAAAAGGCGGCAGACGGAGCCGGTGCGTGGAGGGTGGTGGGATCCATCGGCAGCGGGCCGAACGGGATCACGGGCGGTAGACGGGGACGCGCTGCGGGTAGTTGCCCGGGGGGTTGTAGTGGCAGGTCAGGTATCCGCCGTACCTGCCGCATCCAATCTCGGTGGTCGAGGGCCAGATGACCTGCGTGTAGTGGCCGTACGAGTTGAAGTTGCCCTGGCCGACAATCTCGCCGTGGTAGTTCTTGTACTCGGAGAAGAAGAGCTGGATCGCGTGCGAGCAAGTAAAGTCGCCGCTGCTCTTGTAGAGATTCTCGCCAAAGTTGGTGACGCTGTGCTCAAAGCGGCCAGTGTTGTAAAGGTGCTGGCTCCACGACAGGGCAGTGCTTGCTGCAACGCGCGACCACGACACGGGGCGAGATCCGACGAGCGAGCGGTAGTAGTTGTGGCTGTTGAGGCAGTCCTGGTCAAAGCTCGAGAGGCCAGAGTCGCCGTCCTTGCGAGGCGGCAGCGGCGACGGCGATGCGCGGGGCGACGGCGACGGAGACGGCGAAGCGCGCGAGGCCGAGGTCGTTGGCCTGATCGCCGTGGTCGACGGCTTGATCGACGTGGTCGGCTTGGCGGCCGAGGTCGTTGGCTTGGCGGCCGAGGTTGTGGGCTTTGCAGCCGAAGTGGTTGGGGCGGCGGTGGTCGGCTTGGCGGCAGATGTGGTCGGCTTGGCGGCCGTCGTCGGGGCAACGGCAGTCGAAGTCGTGCGAGACGGCGTCGGGGTGATCGAGGGGGTGGAGGGCTTGGGAGCCGGCACCGGATCGTTCTTGGGAATGGGCTCCGGGTCCGTCTTGGGGATGGGCTTGTTCGGGCCGGGCTTCTGCACGAAGCGGGCAGGGTCGACGGCGCGGCGGCAGCGCGTCTTGACGCTGACCGAGGCAGCGGGCTGGTCGGCGTGGGCGGCCGCGGAGACGATGAGGATAAGAGCGGTGAAGACAGAGGTGAGGCGCATGGTGTTGTTGGGACGATAGAGGTCGCGGCGGTGCGGTGGGGGGGGGGTGCGGCGAGGCGCTTGAGGCGTATTTGGGAAACTGCGGCCGCTGGTCGCATCGGCCCTTTCTCTGGCTGCGCCGCACGGATCGGGAGCCGCCGGTGCACGGCGCTCCACGTGCACGCGACGCGGGCGCCCGCTGGCGCGCGGCTCGGCGCGGCTGGCGGGGCGGGGCAATGCAGCCTGCGCATGGGCAGCGGGGGCGCACGCGAGGCGCAGGCGCGGCGGGTTGGGCAGGCGCCGCGCGGGCAGAGCGACAGGCCGGATCGCCCCGCTCTGCGGCTTGCCGCCGCTCTGTGTTTGCCGCGCCGCAGGGCCGCCGGCGCGGGACCCGCACTGCCACGCAGGGATACGAACGATGGCAACACACAAAAAATAAGAGCTTCAGTCGTCTGCCCCGCGACCGAGACCGCCCCATCAGTCGGTCAGCTTAAAGTGCACCGGGCACATCTGCTTGCCGTACTTTGGGTTCGTGAACCACGCCTTGATGCACGCCTCGTGGAACATGCAGAGGCAGTTGAGCCGAGCAATGCGCTGGCCTGCGTCCATCGGGCATCGCATCAGCCGCGAGCGTGCTCGTGCCCAAAAGACGCACAGCACCCACCCTTCTCAAACTCTTCGAGACAGATGGAGCACTCCGACTCAGGCAGCGTCGCCGCCAGTACTTGAACTGCGCCACACGAATCAGCTGGTGCACATCCGCTGGCGCGCATCGCACAAAAAACGCACCGAGGTATCGGTTTCCGCTGACGTAGCGCACTGAGCGGCCCACCGAGCCCGACGGTCCGACGCCGCTGCCATCAAGGCTCTTTGCGACTGACTCGAGGCAACTCGCCACGTGGGCTTCCAGGTCGGCTTCGGCCATGTCCGTCAGCATGCGTTGGCAGACGGGACACTCAGACATCATGTTCTCTGTCATGGATCTGCGCTTGCTCGCACTGCCCGGTGCGCCGCGACTGGGTGTCATGGGCGTCGGCGAACTCGGGACTGGTGACGGCGGCGCCGTGGCACGCGCCGGGCCGGCGCTCGACCACGGCGGCAGCGCTTGTGCCTGCGGAGATTCCGGTGATGTGGTCAGGACAACGTAGCATGCATCGCACACGCGTTCCTTGGACGTGGGGCCGGCGGCGGCCAGCGGCGACGCTGAAACGGGTGGGTCGAGTTGCTGTGAGCCCGATGCCGAGCTCGGGCCGTGCCAGGGTGGCCGGGCCGGCACACCGTCCGAAGCAAACAGGCTGATGGGGATCAGCACGCGGCGGGTCGTGCAGGTATCGCAGAAGATGTGGCCGCAGCGGCGGCAGTGGTGTCGCCGAAGAAGAAAGCCGAACTTGCGCCGGCAGTTGTTGCAAGCGGGAGCATCGTCGTCGTGCTGCCACGGGCCGAGGATACTCGTGGCGCGCGATCCGGCCGAAACCCGTGATGCCTGGGCGAGCGCTGAATGGTGGCGTGCGTTGCAGATGTGGCGGGAGGACAGAGGAGGCACACCGAGAAGAGTGCATGAGCATGTCTGTATTCCTGCCACGCATCATCCTGGCCCCGCCCGCACCGCGGAGCCGCGGGCACGAGCGAGGCCGGCATGCCAACCAACTCATTTACATGTGTCTGCGCCAGAGTTGCCCTCGAGTGTGTCGATCAGTGCCTGCAGTTCCTCAGCGCGCTCGAGCTGCTGGCGGACTTGGAGCGTCATGGCCCTTTTGCGGTACGGATCTATGTTTCGGCAGCACGGAGCATCGCAAGGGCAGTCAGCGCAAGATCCCAAACACGCAGCAAGGCGGTGCTGCAATTACCATTCTCGGTGGAGGACCGAGCCAGCAGCGTCTCGATCTCGCGCTTGAGCATGCTCAGCTCCGAGTTGAGTTCCTGCAGCCTGCGTCGATTGGCCAAGGTTGCAGCAAAGCTGGCTGTGGTCGGGTTCGTGGCGTGCGATGGCAGGTTCGAGTGGCTTCCGCGCGGTGTGGTGGAGGCACTGATGTTGCCAGCGGCCACACGGTCGAGATCAACGCGGCGCTTGCGGATCCGCACCCAGCGGCGGCGGCGCACCCAGCCCTGCGTCGAAGGCCCGCCGCCAAGAAGGCTGCTGACAAGCCCAAACACCGACGACGTCGGCGCACTGCCGCTCGCAGATCCATACGAGTTTGTGCGCTCGCCCAGGCCCAGCGGCGCAACCGAAGCGGCCTCGGCCATTGTCGGGCGCCACTCGCTTTCGTGGGCATCGAAAGTGCGGGCATACAGCCAGCCAATCTCGCCGTCGGGGTCCGCGTCGACAGCCGCATCGCCAGCGCTCAGGCGCAGGTCGGTCGTGTCGACTCGCCACTCGGTGAGCCAGAACCACAGGCGGTCGATCTGGCCGTTGGCCAGACGCACGGCGGGTAGGTGTACAGACTTGAAGCCGCTGGGCTCGCCACCGGAACCGACCATTGGGCTCGGGTCGCTCGCGACGAGATTGGCCGAGCTGAACTTGAAGTTGGCGGGCGACTGCTGCAGCATCTGAGTCGGAAAGTACGACGACGAGGCACGCTGGTTCTCAAACAGCACTTCGAGCTGCGTCTGGTGGACGACTGGCGCAGTGTGGGTACCCGCAACAAGCCGCTGCTGCTGCTCGGCGCGCAGAATGCGGTCGGCCAGATCGTAGTGCTCGTTGTACAGCGCCAGATCGTAGGCCGTGTCGAGGCTGTCGTTGGTGAGAGCGACGTCGGCGCCGCAGTGGAGCAGATAGTCCAGGACGGTTGCCGAGCCGCGCGCGGCCGCAGTCACTGCGGAGCGAGCAGGCGGTCAGCCAGCGCGATCGGGGCACGAGCCAAACAACGGCCGTGGACGCACTCAGCGGCGTAAAGCCGGTCTTGCTCTGGCGGTTGACGTCGGCTCGGCCCCTCTCGACCAGGATGCGGGCCGCGTCAAGGTGGCCCAGCGAAGCGGCGTTGTGCAGAGCCGTCCAGCCCTGCGAGTCCTGGCTGCCGACGTCGGCGCCGGCCTCGAGCAGCAGGCGCACGACCTCGGTGTGCCCGTGGTACGCGGCCTTGAACAGCGGCGTCTGCGACGGGATGCGAGGCGCCGAGGCCGTCAGTTCAGGAGCAGATCGCAGCGGAGTGTGGCAAGTGGACCCACCTCGTGCTCGTTGTCGACAAGGTCCACGACGGCGCCGGGCACCTCCAGCAGCAGCCGCACGGCGTCGGAGAAGCCCCGGGATGCGGCCATGTGCAGTGCACCGATGCCGGCCGCCGTCAGCGGCGCGTTAACAGGCAGCACAGCCCGCGGCGGCTCGTGCGGGTCGTCGCCGGCGGCCGCATCGCCCTGCTGGGCGTCGCCGCTCTGGCCGTCGCGACCAGGGCCGTGCTCGCCAGGGACAACGAGCTCGCGGACGGCAGCGAGGTCCCCCGCGCTGAGGGCGCGCACCAGGCGCTCAGCATCCGACTGCGGCAGCCGCTCGCCCACCGCTGCCGTCCCAGGCGACGCCGCAGCCGCCCCCGATGGTGCTGGCGTGCCTGGACTGCCGCCAGATGGTCCGGGACCGTCAAGAGACGCAAGCGGCTCGAGCGCTGCGGCGGCGGCGGCGGCCGACCCAACCAGCGCGGGCTGCGCCATGTGCGCAGAGCCGTAGAACGGGTGGGGCAGGCCCTGCAGGCACGGCTCAACAAAGTCGGGCAGTGTCTGGGCCATTTGGCGCAAGTCAGGGCAAGTTTCTTCAATCCATCACAGCCGCTCGGGATCGGCCGACGTTGGCGATGATCCTCGGCTGGCAACGTGCACCGGTGCCGGGGCAGCAATCTCCTTCGTGCTGGCGGCAGGCCTTGGCGGCGCATCGTCGCCGTCATCAAGGAGCGCCAGATCGAGGCCCGATACCGACTCGGCAAAGGCAAGCGCACGCCTGCCCTTTCCCTTTGGGGTCAACCTCTTGATCTTGGGCTCCTGGCCGGCCTTCGCCGCCTTCTTGTGGCTCCGGGTCAGCAACAGCTCGTTGATCTTGATCTCGCTGCGCGCCTTCTCCGCCATGGCAGGCTCCGTGTCCGCAAACGTCGCAGGGAAGCGCATGCTGCACATCCGAGTCTCAGCATGCGAGAGGCTCTGCACACACACAACGGCAACAAGACCCACCTCAGCCACAAATACATGATGATGAGCTTATGCCGCAGTTCCATGTCTTTAAGGACATTCGAGACCCCGCCCTTGAGTGAAGTCAGGTCCGGCATGTCCGGGAGCACCTCGCTCAGCGAAATCGTGCGACTTTCGCCGAGCGCCCACGCGAGCTTGATAATAGCATCCTGAAAGACCTTGTTCTCTGGCTCGCATGGAATCGACACAAAAGAATACCTGTCCCGAAGGTTCATCGGAATATTGTTGATTAGCTCAGCGACGATGCGCTGGGACTTGAGATTGCACATGAAGTAGTTGCCGTCAATCTGCGCAAGTTCCTCAAACCGGGACTGGAGAGCCGTTTGCGAGTTAGTGAGCCGTGGGAACATCGCAGTCGCACATGCACCGGCTCACAAGGATCTGCGAGAGGCTGGCACCCGGGAAGGACTTGGAGAAGCCCTCGATCTGC
The DNA here is from genome assembly GCA_027604665.1 of Polyrhizophydium stewartii. Taxonomy (NCBI): domain Eukaryota; kingdom Fungi; phylum Chytridiomycota; class Chytridiomycetes; order Rhizophydiales; genus Polyrhizophydium; species Polyrhizophydium stewartii. Next base: position 14,641 of record JADGIZ010000088.1, on the reverse strand, counting down.
TCGAACGTCGGCGCGACGCCTGCCGACTGCGCTGGTGTCAGTAAGCCGTTGCAAAGAACCAGCGCTTCGCTTCAACTCGGCGCTCACAAGGATCTTCGGCGCCTTGAGCCTCATGTGGGCATGGAGAAGCTTGAGATCTCGCGGATCAAAGGTCGTCACAAGCCCTTTCTCAAAAGCAGTCTTGAAGCGACCCGCGCGTCCCGCAATCTGCTTTGTCTGCGAGATCGTGAGCGGAACGATTTCGGTGCCGTTGAACTTGGCGAGTCTCGACAAGACGACGCGGCGAATGTTGCTGAACAAAAAGTAAGCAGCCTGCCTTCTGACTCAAGCATGCAGGGCATTTTCGGCGCACAGATTGAGACCCATTCCAATGGCGTCCGTGGCAACAAGGATCCTGTGATCTGAATCCGGATCGTTGAACAGTTTTGCCTGCTCGGCGCGCGTCTCTGTACACCGATACTCAGGAGTGTCAGCTGCCAAGCTCGGCGCAGCTCTGACGACTCGAGACCGATCTCACCTGGTGGCAGTCCTCCATAAATAATCGCGGTGCGCTGGCCGGTCGCGCGCTCAATGAGATTCTTGGCCTCGAAGACGCCTCTGCGCGAGAACACAATGAAGGCGTCGCCGCGCTCAATCTTCCTAAACTCTGAGTTCAGAGACCGATTCATGACACTGAGCGGCGTCAGACGCTCGTATCGGTTGATCTGTGCGCCGGGCCGGTCAGCAGACGCAGAGAGCAGAGGCGATCCTTGGTGCGCGAACCTCGATCGTGTCGTCTGTGCCCTCGAGCAGCTTGCGCACGACGCCTATTGCCGTCTCCTCGCCACACAGATGGATCTCGGGTGCACGCAGGCCAAGCAGCGCCTGCGTCCAAGCCCAGCCGCGCTGGTCGTCGCCAATCATCTGGATTTCGTCAATGACGGCAACGTCGAAGTCGCGCGACAGCGAAGTCATCTCGACTGTGCAGCTCAGCCGGCAGATATTGTCGCTCTCGCGACGCTCCTCGCCTGTGATCAGATTGCATCCAATGCCCGATGTATTCATGCGATGGTAGACCTCGTGCGCCAGCAGCCGCAGCGGGCCGCAGTAAATGGACCGCTCCACGTCCTTGAAACGCTGGAGTGCCGCGTATGTCTTTCCCGAGTTTGTCGGTCCGATGTGCATGATGATGCGTCGCTTTATCTGTCGTGCCTCGGGGTACCAGTCGGACGGCCTCTGCATGTCCGTTGACTCGAGCATCAGCGACAGCTGCTTCGACTCGGACGGATGCTTGAGCATGATGAACTTGAGGAGTTGTGGAAACAGCATGCGCTCAATGTTTGCTGCAAGTCGTCCGTCGTGCCCATGTCAGCAAGGCGCAGCTGCGAGCGCAACAGCGCAGCGAGAGTGCTTGCCATCCTGCGCATAGTACAGCATCGCGTCTTCCTTGGACAGCCACGGCAGCTGGTCATCGAGGAGCGCCTTGCGGAACTCCTGCGCAGACAGATCAAAGACGTCGCTGCTGATTCCCAGGCCCACGCACTTGTCACGCAGCTCGGCGCTCCGTGCAAAGACTTTGAGATAGCCTCCAAACTCTGCATGGCTGAAGTGTGAGAAGGCCGGACGCACGGCGATTCAAGCACAAGGCTCGGCGCACCTCGCTCAATCAACGGCCGCTGGGTGGCGACGATGCGTCCTTCCTCGTCGACTGCGCTCTGCAGCTCGCTGGTCTCGCGGCTGGGCTCGTGGGCTTTGCCCGTGGGAGCAGATGGGGGCATGGGTCTGCTTCTGGTGCTGGGCTTGCCGCGGTGCCGCACCGCCTGAAGGAGTGCCGCGCTCGCCGGCCCCGCGAGCAGAGGGGCGGTGATGCGCTGCGCCTGAGTAGCGTGAGGCAGCAGCCCCGGGGCAAGGGCGCCGGCGCGGGCGTGCATCGGCGCGCCGATGCGCAGGAGCGCCAGCAGCTTCGTCGGCATCGCGGATGATGTCGCCAGAGAAAGAAAAAAAAACAAAAGGCTCGCCTCAACGCCAAGCGTCAAGGATGCAGATGGTGTTATTTTTGAGGCCGCGAGGAGCGATCACAGGCGCTCGATAATGAGGGACGACGCGGCGCCGCCGCCGTTGCAGATGGCGGTCAGGCCAACCTGGCCCTTGTTGAGCAGGTGCACGAGCGTGACGAGGATGCGCGAGCCCGAGCTGCCTATGGGGTGGCCAAGCGAGACGCCACCGCCGGCAACGTTGACCTTGGCGGGGTCAAGTCCGAGGATCTGAGCGCACGGCATTACTGGTCAGCCAACAGCCGCACCGCTTATACACCCGAAAAGCGCCATCACGCACCTTCTCGTTGGCGCGGATGACAACGCTGAAGGCCTCGTTGATCTCAAAGAGGTCAATGTCGCTCAGGCTCAGGCCGGCGTGCTTGAGCGCCTTGGGGATTGCGAGCGACGGGGCGATCGTGAACTTCTTGGGGGCGCACGCAGCGTCGGCATAGCCAAGGACGCGCGCGAGCGGCTTGATGCCGAGCTCGTCGGCGCGCTGGCGCGTCATGAGCACCAGGGCCGAGGCACCGTCGTTGAGCGTCGACGCGTTGGCGGCCGTGACGGTGCCTGCAGAGCGGGTCTCAGTCAGTTGTGGCAGCTTACAACGCCGGGCGCAGCGTCAAAACTCACCGTCCTTCTGGAAGGCCGGGCGGAGGCTCGAGACCCTGGAGAAGTCGACGTTCTTGTAGCCCTCATCCTCGCTAATGACCTTGTCGCCCTTCTTGTCCTTGATCGTGATCGGGGCGATCTCGGCGTTGAAGCGGCCAGCGGCCCAGGCGGCAGCAGCACGCTTGTACGAGTTGATGGCGTGGTCGTCCTGCTCCTCGCGCGAGATCTTGTACTCGACAGCGGTCTCCTCGGCGCAGTTGCCCATGTGGACCTGGACGGGCATCAAGCAGGCGGATGAAGAGGAGCAGAGAGTTAGCCGCACTGCAGCGACGGACGCCAACAACAACCATCTGCGCACGCACGTTGTTGTACACGTCCCACAGGCCGTCCTTGATGATGCCGTCGAGCGACTGCTGGTGGCCGTACTCTGTTGCGAGGCGTCAGCATGCTCAGCGAGCGAAGAAGGCGGCGGCGGCGCAAGCACTCACGGGCGCCGCGAGGGAAGTAGAAGGGCACGTTGCTCATGCTCTCCATGCCGCCGGCGACCATGATGTGGCGGTCGCCGAGCTGCAGCGACTGCGTGGCGAACATCACGGCCTTGAGGCCGGACGCGCAGACCTTGTTGACCGTCGTCGCCTCGGTGGACTCGGTGAGGCCGGCCAGGAGCGCGGCCTGGCGTGCGGGCGACTGGCCGACGCCGGCCGACACGACGTTGCCCATGAAGACCTCCTCGACCTGGTCGGGCTTGAGGCCGGCGCGCTCGACGGCGGCCTTGATGGCTGCGGGCACGGGCACGTGCGGATCGGGTCAGCGGACGCCTTGGGCAGGGTCGTGGTCGGGGCAGTGCGGCCCACCGACGGCGCCGAGCTCAGGCGCCCTGAGCTTGGCGAGGGACTTCTGGAAGGCGCCGGTCGGGGTCCTGGCGGCCGAGACGATCACGACCTCCTGTGGCAGGTGCGGCAGGCGGGGAGCCCGGGCGTCAGCGGTGCGGCCGACGAGCGGTCACAAGGCCACCCCGCGCGAGGTCAGGTGCCGGAGCTGCCCCGCCCCCGCCGAGGAGAGGCAGCTGGCGCGCGGGGATGGGGACGGGGGCGGAATGCACTTGCATGGCGGGCCGAGGTGTTGAGGAAGCGGCGGGCGGCGCCGGTGCGGGCGGCAGCAGAGGCAGTCTGCGGGTGCGCGGCGTGTCAGCGCGGCGGCACGGGGACTCTCGGAGGTGATCGCGCGAGATCGCGCCTTGGAGAACATGGCGGAGCGGGGAGAAAGCAGTTGCGTGGCTCACAACCAGGTTTATGGGCCAGCGGCCGCCGGACGACTTCACACAAGGCTCTCGTACGAGCCGCTCCGAATCTTGCCGCGAGAGCCCAGCTCCATCATGTCCTCGGGACCTTGCGTGTTGCCGAACTCGCGGACGATGCGCGAAATGTACTCTGGGATCCACGGCTCGGCGAGCGGAGTCGAGTATGCCGGCGACATGTAGCTCACTGTCTTGCTCCGCTCGGCATGCTCTTCTGCGTTCGCGACCGGGCCGGCGAGCGATGCAAGCGAGAGCCCAATGTCCGCATTCACGCCGTGACTGCGCAAGACGCGATCGCTGCCGTAAGAGTTGGACGCATCGCTGGAAACTCGCACTCGCCGTGCGGAGCGGTCCGACAGCCCGCGCAGCCGGCCACGCGGCCGCGACGCATCAAGAATCTCACTGCCAGATCCGCCCTGGTGGCTTGCAAGCAGCGAATGCGGTCGGCCCGGGCTGCTTGCCGAGGCACGCTCGCGGTCGTGGCTGAATGAGCGCTCGTGGCCGTAGCTGCGCGATCGCTCGTGCCCATGACTGCGCGACCGCTGGTGGCCGTGGCTACGCGACCGTTCGCGTGTGTTCTTTGGTGGAACGAACGGACTTGGCAAGCAGCCCGAGCTGCTGCGATCATGAGAGCTCCTTGCATCGCTCTGTTGGATCTCGATCCGAACAAAGGACTCTGTGGGCTTGCCGTTCTTGCGTGCGGCGTCACGAGGTTTAAACAGCGAGTCGAAACTCTTGCGCAGCGACCACTTGTTCTTGTGGGGCTTTGTGGGCGAGGCTGGCGGGCTTGGGCGTGGCAGCATGAACGCTTGCATCCCTTGCTTATCACTCGGCTGGATGGAAGCAAGGCAAGGCAGCGAAAGGTGCAGACTCTGTTGAGAGCTCTGATGTAAGCCTTCCGCAACATTGTCTTGGTCAGCGTCTTCCTGAAGGTCGTCACTCTCGTCGAGAATCTCGGGATCGACGAGCGAGTCGAGAGGCGCATAGTGCGTGTGGCGGTCAAACGACATTCTGCACAGCTCGTAAAATAGCCATGTTGCGACCACCAAAGCGCCGCAGAACGTGGCCGCGATTGGTGCTGTTTCCAAAAAGCATCCCGACAGAGTCAGAGTGCGCCGGTGAGCCGGACTGCTCCAGAGCTTCCCCACGCACCCGACTTTGACGCAATCAGACCTGCCGTGGTGAACTGGAACATGAGAAGACCGAGTATTGAGCGATTGAACGCCATGAGCCACATCCGGCCGTGGTATTCGGTCTTTGCAGCGTAGACAAACAGCATCTGGTTCTTGTATATGATCCAGGAGACGCCAAAGTAGATGGCGCCGGGCAGGAGAACCAGCGGCGCGATGATCGAGTAGCACAGCACAATCACAAAGAGCATGATCTGAATCGGGAACAGGTATCCTGTGCGAATTTTCGCGGTGCGGATGTCAGTCCGGATGTGCCGTGAACTTCAACGCGCGGCTCCAAACACACCGTAGTTGAGCATGCTGGTCGTCATGTCCAGCTCGTAGTATTCGCGCGGCGTTGTGCGCCACCACCGGCCCAGAAGAAACGTGATGCACGGCCACGGCCTCAGCAGCTCAAACGGTGTCAGGATCAGGTTGAGAAGCAGCTTCAAGAGTGTCAGCACGACGACCAACATTCGTCGCCGATTTTCAGAATACGCCTCACGTAGTTGATAAAGAAGGAGGTTCCAGCGGGAAGCGAAGTTGCGATATTTTCGAGCCACGAAAGCGGACTGAGGAAAATGTTCGAGGACGTGCTCCATGCCGATGAGAAGATCGTGTACACAAACTGGACATTGAGCAGCAGAAAGAAGAAGTACTTTGCGAGCAGAGACCGTTGCATGCTGTATGTGCTTGCCATCCCCTGGAACTGCGTGAGCCATTCAAAAAGCAGCGGCATGCACATGTTGCAGATCTGGATTGTGAGCGGCGGAAACACCGAGACGACGAGCGTGTGCAGGAGCGGGCTCTTCATGAGGAAGGTGACAAACTCGCGGTTCTTTGGAAACTTTGTGAGGTCGTCCATTTGCGTGAGGCTTGAGATAAACGAAGTGGGTATCACCCAGCCAATGCAGATGGTGTACGCCAGAATGTCGAAAATTGCGCGCTTGATCACTGTCTGCATCAGCGAGAGCGACAAACTGCTCCAGATCACGTCTTTGGGCTCGGGCGCTGGCTGCACGCGCATCGTGAATGGGTTGCTATGGTACGCCAGCGACAGCTGCTGCGCCATGAATGCGGCGCGACGGTTGGAGAATGTCACAAACGCCGCGCATGAGGATGCATTAAATTCGTTGTAAGCCTCGAGGCTGATGACGATGCTCACGGGCAGGCCAGCTGGAGCATGGTCGCTTGTCCGCGCCGCGGTTTCCTCGGGCGGTTTGTTGGCGTCGGAGAGTTGATCCGGTGGTTCAATTTTGATTTCGAACTCCGCTTCGCTGCTCTCGATGTCGTCGCAGTCATCCGTCGATGCCATGCGATCTGCGGCGTGTCCACTGATGCGGCGGTTTGCCAGATCGCGCGGATGCGAGGGAACAACGAGAGTCGTGCCGATTTCGAGCTCGACCGAGATTGCGTTTGAGTTTTGGATAGCGCCAGAGATGGGAGGCGCATGCTTTGCAGAAGAGTCCGAGTTGCCAGGCTGGATGGGCGACATACCCTGGAAAAAGATGGGCGATTCACGCACAAGAGCCGATGTTGCGACGGCTTTTGTGCGCAGCCAGATGATGCGCTCAGTGAGGTTCATCAACTGGCTGTCGTACTTGCGGATCGAGTCAGTCAAGGAGAATGGTCCACCGGCCTCTTGGTTCTTCGTCTTTGGTCTTGTGCGCGCCAGAAACTCGTGTGTGAGCTCCTCGGGCGGGAGATCGAGCTGGTGCGTGTGCAGCTTCTGCACCGACTCGGGTGAGACGCGTAGGAAGCGACTCATCCACCCAAACATTCGACCGTAGCGGCGGATTCGGAGCTCGCGCGAGATGTTGATTGCCCACGCCATATACGCCTTCTCGAGCTGGCGCAGCACCTTCTCACGGCGCTTCATCAACTTGAGGATTGTTGCGTCGTCCTCGGCGACCATGCACACGCTCTCGATTTCGCCGATTTCGACCGACTGCAGCCACGCATGCAGGTCCGGCTCACGGCGCAGGGTCGTGGGCAGGTTGGTGAAGAGTACGGTGCGGAACATGACCTCCTGGGACCGGTCGACGTGCGCGCGGCCGCTCAGCACACTCGATATCGCCTCCGAATACGCCTTGTAGCAGTGGAAGAGCAGATAAAAGGTAAGGAACGAAACCGCATATGCTGAGACGACGTGAATCCAGAGGATGGAAGAGCCATCGGCGACATTGTCGATTGAGAAGAGCTCAAGCGACGTTGTGGCGACAAGCAGAACCGACTCGGGGGTCGTGATGTTGACCGACTTGGCAGCCTTGCCACTCGCCTGGAAGTTGACTGAATGCTGCAGAGTCAGCTCAATGACTTGGCGGCAAGCCAGCGGTCAACGCTGATCTCACCAGGCAGCAGGATAAAGAAGAGAAGCACTGCCATGACCGCAAAGAGTTGGAACGACATGCGCATGTAAGACAAGAACCTATGCGCCGAGCGCGGATGATCAGAAACGCGGCTCGTTGTATCAACGTGACTGCCGGCAATCACATCGCGATTCCAAACCACGCTGCGCGCGGCACTCCACACACACTCTTCCTGGCTGCGCGCAGCCGGGCTCACATGAAGGCGTCGAGACCGACATTGTCCTGGATGTACCGGTCGGGCGTCGCAATAGCCGTCCAGATCCACGAGAACGGGCGGCAGGGAAACTCGGGTGCGTGGCTGGGCATGATCTTGCAGCGGGTGTAGAAGACGTGCGACAGCTTGCTGTCGCGTCGCAGGATTTCAAAGAGCGCGAGGCCGGCAACGGAGCCGACGGCGAGAACGACGATCCAGAGCAGGATGCCCGAGAGCGACTCGTCCTTGAGCACAATCAGCTGGAGCACTGACGTGCCTGTCGGCGTCGCGCTCGCCGACGACGCGGCGGCCGTCGCGGCTGTTGCCGTTGGCAACGTAGAATCCATCGATGCCCAGACTCGCTCGATGTTTGAGCTGCGGGGCAAGTTTGCTTCATTTCGAGTCGCGTTGTGCCGGTTGGCACCGCGGCCGAGGCAATAGTGCGCCATCAGCGATCGACAGCCGTGAAGCGCGACGTGAGGAACGTCCTTGTACCCTGCTTGGAGATGCGCGCGTTCTTGATGATCATGAGCTCGAGGTCCTTGTCGGAAGACGTCAAGTCGCTCACTGAGCAGTCGCGTCACATTCACACGTGTAAGCTCGGGCGAGTGTCGAGCAAAAAGACAGCCGGCAACTTGCCGTATGGGATCAGGTCCTCCCGCAGCCACTTCTTGCGAATCTTGAACAGTTCTTCGAAGCGGGCTTTGGGAACCGACGGCAGCGTCGACTTTGGGAAATAGCGGATGATTTGGGTCGCCTGACTACCCTCAAGCAGATAGACGCCCTTGTCGGAAGATAGAGTCAGGCGATATCAGCAGCCAAGCGCTGACGCCCAGAAGCAGCGGCTGGACGCACTGCAAGTTGGTCCAGGTGTACATCCATGATCTCGGGCACTGCCGCGCGCCAGTCCTTGAGGAAGCTGATGAGGCTGGTGCCGTCGGGCTGGTGGTGAGATGGGGTGGTGAGCCGACCGGCCATGGCACAACACCATTGCGCTCGCCACGCACCGGAAGGCGTCTGAGAACCTGCTCTCCGTACAGCCTGCATACTTTGATGTGCGACAATTTGAAGAATGTGGCTTTCCGGCAGCCGTATCAGCGAGCAGGAACATGAGCGACGCAACTCCAGCTCTCGCATCGAGACTCACTCGACTCTGAAGCCTCAAAGCTCTCAGAAAACGAGCGCAAACAGCGCTCGAGCACGGGGTTTGGAATGTTGTGACTCTCGAGAGCCAGCTCGAGGTCTGCGAGTGAGAGACGCGCCAGATCCATGTCGGTCTCGATGGCCGAGAGCATGACGAGCTCGAGCACCTCGAGAGAGTATTCGGGCGACAGCACGCGCCAGCAGCCGTCAATGAGGACGGCGCCGGAGCTCTCGAGATAGGCTCGGATCTCGCCCTCGCTCGCCTGAATTGCATCGAGGATGTCGTTGAGCGTGTAGGTCGCGAGCCCGCGGTCCGGCTCCGGCTTGGGCTGCGATGCATCTCCAACAACGTCATGCGTGGGCGGGGCCGCGGATGCAGACTGAATGCGCCTGCGGCGCTTGCGACGCTCGTCCTCGTCGGGCCCTTCGTAGGGACACTCGTGCAGCATCAGCGCGAGGGTATCGAACACGGGGCGGATCTTGGCCAGCTCGATGTAACTCGAGTGGGATGCGACAACGGCGAGCTTCGAGTCCGGGCGGCGGTTGGGGAAGCGGGCCTCGAAAGAGCTCGAGAGACCGGTGCCGGGGACGGCGGACGCATCGATGGGCGCGAGCAGCAGCGATGTGTTGGACGTCTCGACCTGGCGCACGCTGAAGGTGGCTGCGTCCGTGCACAGCACGGCGACGTCGTCATGGCCGCCGCGCAGCGTGAGAGTCCTGGAGGAGGGGGAAGTCGTCAGCGACGCCGTCGATGCGAGGCAAGTGCCGCCGCGGATTCGAGACACACTTTCCGGCTTCCAAGCAGGCAATCAGCTCCGGAGGGCACTCGAGCACCTTGAGTCCCGAGGACTCGCCGAGCGGCGAGTACACCACGGACAGCACGGTCTCGGACATGCGGCCTGATCGGACGAGCCCGAAAAGCGCCGAGAAGGCCTGATTTCACGCGCTGCATGAACAGCCGCAAAGGGCCATTTGATTCTTGCCGACACCGCAGCCATGTCGTCACGGCCCGAACACACGGCGCCGCCCGAGATTGTGCGCTGCTCGCCCGCAGTTTTCGCTCGCGCCAAGCAACTTCGTGCTAACCTGCCGACCATGTGCGCAGTTCTACAACGAGACCGAGGCGGCCAAGTACACCACCAACACCCGAGTCATTTCCATCCAGAATGACATGTCCTACCGCGCTCTCGAGCTCCTCGCGCTGCCCGAGGACAAGGCGTGCTACCTGCTCGACATCGGCTGCGGCTCTGGCCTGTCCGGAGAGGTGCTCGAGGAGGAGGGCCACGTCTGGGTGGGCCTCGACATCTCCAAGTCGATGCTCGGTGCGTCGCTGTCTTACTTTTTTTTTTGTGGCCATCGTGGATCGCTGGAGTGCTGGGACGACGACGGGCGTGGCGGGCGGCGCTGCGATGCTGACGATCCCGCGCGCGCTGCAGATGTCGCCGCCGACCGCGGCGTCGAGGGCGATCTCTTTGAGCACGACATTGGCCAGGGCCTGGGCTTCCGCCCGGGCACGTTTGACGGCGCCATCAGCATCTCAGTCGTGCAGTGGCTCTGCAACGCCGACAAGCAGTCGCACAACCCATACAAGCGTCTGAGCCGCTTCTTCACGACTCTGTACACGTGCCTGGCGCGCGGCGCACGCGCCGTATTCCAGTTCTACCCCGAGAGCCCCGCGCAGATCGAGATGATTGTCTCGAGCGCCATGAAGTCGGGCTTCACGGGTGGCCTGGTGGTCGACTACCCCAACTCGACCAAGGCCAAGAAGTTCTTTTTGTGCCTGTTTGCCGGATACGCGGGCGAGTCTGGCAAGGCACCCGAGCTGCCCAAGGCGCTCGACGGCGAGGGCGACAGCGTCGCGTACTCGAACCAGAGGTGCGTGGCTGCAGTGCGGTGCGCGTCTGTCTGCCAGGCTGGTGCTGACGTGGCTTGGTTCGCAGTATTCGCGAGCGTCAGCGCAGGGGCGACAAGCACCGCCGGCCCGTCAAGGACAAGGACTGGATCCAGCGCAAGAAGGAGCTCGCCCGTGCGCGTGGCAAGGAGACTGCAAACGACTCAAAGTACACGGGCAGGAAGCGCAAGACACGCTTCTGAGCAGCCCGCTTGGCTCCTGCGATGCTGGATCTCATATGGACAACGCCGCACGCCGATGGCTCGCTTCACATCGATTCCAGCAAACGTGCTGTATTCGAGACTGTATGCGGCCGGTTTATGGGGGACGGAATTACGCGTGAGGGATGGCAAGGTGACAGACGATGAAGCTCTTCATGTGCGGATTGTGTGTGATTGGACGCGCGAGGGCGAGTGCCGCGCAGTGTGAGTGAGAGTGTCGGTGGGGGGGATATCGCGCCGCTGGCAGGTCAAATCGGCGTTCGGAGTGTGCTGCTGCTGCCATTGAGGCTGCTGGACGACCTGTCAGCGACAGACGAGCTGCCGCTGCCATGGCTGACGCTGGAGCGCCTGAACAGCGCGACGCTGGCCATGCTGACGATGCGGCGGATCTTGGTCACGGAGTTGGGGTGGTCGTCGCGCAGCGCGGGCATCTGGGGCGACGTCGGAGCAGGTGCATGGGCAAACGGGAGCGACGGTGAACGCGACAGCGACGGCGACGGCATCGGCGAGCGCATCGGCGAGTCGCCTGGCGCGAGGATGGTGCTTCGCACGGGCGAGAGCGGCGGGTTCGCTTGCGCCGGACGGCCGTGAAGCGGCATGCTGTGGCGCTTGGTTGGAGTCGGCGGCGGGGGAGGCTGCTGCTGGAAGTACTGCCGCTGGTTGCGGCCCGCAATGACCGTCTCTCGAGGGCTCAGCGCGCGCGACTCGTGCCACAGGGGGTTGGCGGGATCCACCATGGGATGGTGCGGCTGATGCTGCGGGTGGTGCTGGAGAGGTAGATGGCTGTCGCTGCCGCTGGTGCTGCCGGGGCCGGTCGTGTTCATGCGCCGGTGCGGCTGGGGCGACTCAGACTGGCTCCCGCCCGTGGTCATGTAGCGCTGGTGCGCGTACACCTTGCCGTGCGGCTGCGAATGCGTCGCTGTCGTGAACGAGCGGCCGTGCAGGCGCTGGCGCGACACATGCGCGCTGTCCGACACCCGGCTGTCCTCGTCCGTGATGGCGCCGTCTTCGTCCGAGATGTACACGGCGTAGCTGCGGTCGCCAAGGGGGCCTGAGCTGGACGCGGGCAATCCGAGGGCGTTGTGGGTCGCTGCCTCGGCCATGATCTGCTGGTCGATGGGGACGGTGGACGACCGCATGAGGGTCACGAGCTTGGACAGCCCGCGCAGCCACTTGTCGTGCTCCTCCCAGGACAGCGGCAGCAGCATGACCTTGCGCTCGGTCCCGATCACGGTGATGGCATCCTCCTTGGACGGCAGGAAGTTGCGATTGCCAGCCAAGGGCGACATGCCGCACACGACCGACTGGATCGCGCAGCTGCGCTCGCGGCGCGCAGAGAAGCCGCGCTGGCGGTCCTGGCTTGGATTCTCGGACCAGCAGAAGCGCGCCTTGCTCGGATCGACCCAACAGAAGCGGATCTTGGGGTGAGTGCCGTATCGGCTGAACTTTTTGACGTAGCTGCCAACCATGGTCTGGGTCAGACAGTCCACGTCCGTCAGGGCCTTGATCTTGGGCGGAAGCGGCGGCGGGTCCTCGGCCAGCCACGCAAACTGGTGGCTCTGGTTGCTGATGAAGCTGTCAAACGCCTCATCGGCCGAGTTGACCGAGATGGCGCTGCCGGTCTCGTCGCTCAGAGCGCCCGCAGGCGGAGCGGCGGTTTCCTCGCTAGGTCCAACAGTCGCATCAACGCTTGTCTTGGACGAGCGGCGGCGGTGTCCGTGCTTGCGCGGCCTGCGCACCGTGGTCTCCTCGTAGTTGACTTGCGAGCGCGTGGTGGTGGTTGTGGTGACGGTTGTGATGATCTCGATGGTGTCGTCTTCCTTGGGCAGCGGCTGCTGTGCGGTGGCGGGCGGCGGCGACGTGGCAATCGGGGATGGTGTGCGCGTTTGCGTGAATGCATGCTGCTGCTCGAGTGCCAGCGTCTGCATGCCGGCGTCGTGCGTCTCTGCCTTGAGGAGAGGTCCAGACAGCTCGGGCAGCTCGGGCGGCACGGGCGTCGACGAGAGCATGGGGACACCAATGCTGGACGCGATGTCCGAGAGATTGATGGACTGGTTATGCTGGTCGTGCAGCGCATGCAGCTCCTCCTGTGCCGCCATGAGCATCTCCTGCAGCTCGTCGCGCTCGCGCTGCATGGCCTCGCTGCGGTCCTGGAGCTCCTGTATGCGGGAATTTGCATCAATGAGCTCGAGCTTGGATTCTTCGAGCGCGAGCAAGTCGATCTGCGAAAGGAGCATGCCGCTGGGCTCGAACATGTCGGCCATCTCGTCCATCCCGTCAGCAAAGCCGTCTGGGCCGTCGATGCCCTCGGCCGCGGCAGCAGCTTCGGCGACGGCGCCGTGATCTCGATCGGGCCTCTCGGCAGAGCCGCGGCGGCCTTGGCCGTCCTGCGTTGGCAGAGGCGGCGCAGCCTTGCCCATTGCGTCGAGCGAGACCACCAAGCGCGGGCCGCGCAGCCACGGAGCCGCATCGGCCTTGCGCTCAAACTCGGCGAGCTTCTCGACGGCCTCTGTGCGCTCGCGCTGCAGATCCGCAATGGCGCGGCGCGACTTGCGACGCTCGGCGTTGAGCTGGCCGCGCAGGTTCTCGCACTCGCGGGCGAGCTCGTTCTCGCGGGCCGAGGCCAGCTCGATCTGCTCCTTCTGCTGCTGGACGAGCGAGCGCGTCTGCCTGCTCTCGCGGCGCAGGCGCTCGATGTCGGCGGTAAGGCGCGCGTTGAGCTGCTGCAGGTCGGAGCTCTCGACCTCGAGGTTCCAGGTGACATCGGCGTTTCTGGCTGCGGGCCGTAAAGGGCGTTGTCGCAAACACGCGTCGGTGGATCACGTCAGCAACGGCCGCCGTCGATCGGCAGCGTGCGACGCGGGCGGCGGCGACGCACCGCTCTTGCGGGTCAGCTGCTCGTTCTGCTTGGTCAGCTTCTCGATGTTGGCGTGGGCGGATGCGAGCTGGGACTCGAGCGCACGGCGCTTTGTTTGCTCCTCGACGAGCATGAACTGCAGCTCGCGCGCCTGTGCGATCAACGAAGACTCGATCTCGGACGCAAGCGCCGGGTTGAAGGGCACGGCGGGCGCCGCGGGCGACGGCGCTGCGGGCGACGGCGCGACCGGGTGTGCCGAGAGCAGCACCGACGGCGGCGCCATCACGTCGGCAGCAAGGTCCAGCTGCGCGGGCAGGCGGTCGGTGCCGCGGCGCTTGACGCGCTTGAGGCTCGCGCTGGACGGGAAGGTGGTGGCCAGCGATGCAGCGTTAAGAGGTGCGCGCGGGGTCGGCGAGCGGTCGGCGCTGCCTCTGGATGAGCGGCGCGGCTGCTGTGGGTCGCGCTGGCGCCTGGGCAGCGAGGCGTGCGAGTCCTTGGGCGACGCAGACGCGGCCGAGACCGCCGAGACCGCCGACGCGGCCGAGGTCACGGACGAGGCCGACGGCGGCGGCGGCGGGTGGCGGTCGGGCCCGCGGTGGCGGTAGACAGAGGCTGCGGTCGGGGTTGCGGTGTCTGCGGAGCCTGCGGGCGAGACGAGCGCCGCGGCAGGCGGGGCGGCGGGCGGCGTCGATGCGTCCGGCTGTCGCTCAAGGTCTGCGATGCGGCTCTGGAGCTGTGGCGGCGGGCGGGAGGCAGCGGGCAGCGGGCGGCAGGCGCCGTGGGCAATGCAGCGGCGCCGGCCGCATGGGGCGGCGATGCGGCGACCATGCGGTCGGGCGGGCGTTGGTGGACGGGCGGCGGCCGCGGCGGCGTGAGG
>JADGIZ010000087.1:0-27858 GCA_027604665.1 Polyrhizophydium stewartii | reverse complement strand
TGGCCTGCGTGCCGTTGCCGTGGTGGTAATCGATGTCGAGGATCACGACGTTGCCGAAGCCGTGGTGCTTGATCAGGTGCTCGGCGGCGATGCCGGCGTTGTTGAAGAAGCAGTATCCGCCCGCCAGATCCTCGGACGAGTGGTGGCCGGGCGGCCGGCACAGTGCAAACACCGCCCGGCGCTTCTCGGACGCAAGGATCTCGGCGCCGGTGGTCGCCACTTGCGCGGCCTCGTATGCGGCCGTGTAAGTGTCTGCCGCCGCAGATCGCCGCCAGCGCATGTCAGCACCACCGAGCGATGCAGTGCACAGGACAGAGGCACAGCGCAGCCGCACCCTTGGCAATGATGGCCGTCATGTCATAGCTGAAGAAGCCAGGGCGGCCGCCGGCGCCGCCGTCGCTGATGTCCTGGTAGATCTGCGACAGCCGCACGGCAAAGGTGTCCGGGAACACGCCGTCCGGGTTGCCGCCGATCTCGATCCACTGCGGCGGGGAGCCCCGAGCCGCACGCCGGTGTCAGCCGGAGCAGCGTGCCAAGGCAGCGCCGTGCCGCGGATGATTGCACGGCGAGCGACCGCAGCCCCCCACCCACCTTCTCATATGCAGTCTGGAAGTAACTGACGTACTTCTCGGTGTGCACGGCCAGGATCGGCGCAAGGCCGCGGTCGACGGGCGCCACGACGTCGCCGACGTTACGGTCCCTGATCGCCTTGATGATGGTCTCTGCACGGGACGGCGTCTCGCGGTAGTCGATGAAGCGGCCAATGACCATCTCCTTTGGCGGGCTGGCGTCCAGGCATCAGCGGCATGCGCAGGCTGCACTGCGTGCTGCGCCAGCCGCGCGGCTCACTGGTGCAGCAGCTGCTTCTCCGAGTAGACCGTCAGCATCGTGGCGAGCTTGTTCCTTGGAGGCAAGTTGGGATGAGCCGCCCAAGTGCATGTTTCGTGGCGCGGCCCGTGAAATCATTGGCCTTCACATCGCTCAGCGACACCCGCCCGCCGCTCCGACCCAGGCGTCCCACCATGGGCAACGGAAACTCGCTGCCCGAGCGACTCGACAATGCCCGAAAGACGGGCACGTTCACGCTCACGGACGCCCGTCTCAAGGAGCCGCCCGCCGAGGTGCTTACGCTGCAGAAGCTGCGGAACCTGGACCTGTGAGTGCACTGGCCGCCTCCTCACGGGACGGAACTCGCTGACGACGACGCCGCCGCCGCCGGTGATACCGTCGCTGCCGGTGGCCTGTCTGGCCCGCACAGGTCACGCAATCGCATCGAGGCGCTCCCGCCGGCAATCGGCCGCCTGTCGTCGCTGCGCATCGTGGCACTCGCCCACAATGCCCTCGAGACGCTGCCGCGCGAGCTGCTGAGCCTCGCCTCGCTGGAGACGCTCAATGTTTCGCACAACCCCATCACCTCGCTGCCCGCCGACGGATTCCGCTCGCTGGCGGCGCTCAAGACGCTGGATCTGTCTGGATGCCGTCTGCGCGAGCTGCCCGACGACATGGCGTCGCTGCCGCGCATCGTGACGCTGCTGCTCCGCGACAACAGGCTGCGCAGCCTGCCTCCTGCGCTCGCAGCCCTGCGCACGCTCGAGGAGCTCGACGTCAGCAGCAACCAGATTTCGGAGATCCCCGACACGTTTTCGGGGCTCGCGGCCATCAAGACGCTGCGACTGGCGTCCAACCAGATCCAAAAGTTCCCTGCGGACATGCTCAAGCGCACGGGCCTTGTCTGGCTCGAGCTGGACAACAACCCGTTTGGCGAGCCGCAGTTGCGCGACTGCGCGGGCTACGACGACTTCGTGAAGCGCCGCAAGAACCGCGCCGACCAGTTCCTCAAGGTCTAGGCGGCGCCACGGCACGTGCGCGGCGTGCCGAGGTCGCTTGGCGGAATGAAACCACTGCTTCACCAAAAATGTCGCAGACGCCGCCCCAGCAGGGCCCCGACGTGCAGGTTCTGGTCGCGGGCCCCGACTTCAGCAAGGAGTATGCCGAGCTGGCCCAGGAGTGCGCCGCCGTCAACGCGGCCGACGGCCCGCGCGACCGGTGCACCATGCGCAACCGCTTCCGCCTCCACGGCACCATGGTCAACGTCATCAGCGAGGTGAGCCGCTCCGCAGGGCGACGCTCTCGGCCAGGCGCCTCAGCCCCCGCTGACGCCTGTGATTTGCAGGGCCGGGCCTGGCAGTCGTCCAACGGCCGCGTGCGAGTCGTTCTGCTCGGCACGCCCGAGCACCTCCAGACCGTGACCGACCGCATCATCGAGCTCCAGTCGGAAATCGCCACGGCGTCGCTCATCGAGCCGTCGACCCCGGCGGCGGCAGAACACAAGAGCCGCCTGCTCGAGCGCCTGCGCCGCGAGAACGAGCAGCGCACCAACGAACTCATCTTCCTTCGCACCAACATCAAGCGGGCCAACGAAGCCGACGCCGGCGCCTTCGACAATGGCGCAGCCCCGAGCGAGACCAACGACGAAGACTCCGAGACGGTGTCCCAGACCGACCGCGGAAAGGCCGACCTCGTAAGCCGTTGGCTGCATGATGTGGCTGCTGCGCAGTGTGGCCGCTGACCGCATTGTTGCATGCAGTCGCCGTCCAACACAGCTGACTCGACCGAATTCTCGTCGTCGAGCGCGAAGCTCGAGGAAGAAGGCGAGGCCATCCACGTCACTGCCGAGACCTTTGGCAAAATGCTCAAGATACGCAAGTTTGAAATCAAGCACAAGGAGCGCCTCTTCCGCCGCCCAAAGGTGCGCCAGTTCTTCTTTGAGGGCGTCCTCTATCGCAGCGGCGAGGAGCTCAAGACGACCTGGGCTGAGCTGTTCATGGATCTCATCTACGTCAGCGTCATTGCAAAGACGGGTAAGCACTGCCGCAATGAATCTGCCGTCAGATGCATTTCGACGCTGATGGCAACTTTCATCTTTGGTCCTCTTTGCGCACAGGCCACCAAGTTGCCCCCCCACCAACATGGGCCGGCGTCAACAAATTTGCGCTGCTCATCTTCCCCGTGCTGCAGCACTGGTACAACGTCATGTTCTACAACAACCACTTTTTCCACGAGGACCTCTACCACAAAATTCTCATGTTCATTTCCATGGGTGGCATCGTGCTGATGGGCAACTCGGCCGCGAGCGCGTTCGACCCCGACCCTGCAATCAACACCAGCGCCATCTTCATCTACGCATACGTGATCTCGCGCGTTGTGCTAATGATCTCGCGCGTGGTGATCATGTTCTACTTTGAAAAGCGCTTCAAGCACAGCAGTGAGCTCCAGACCTTCCTTGCACTGTTTTCGCTCTTTCCTTTCATCGCCATCCTGGCCTTGCCCGTCAACGGCACAAAGGAACGCGAGAATCTGCGCTACGGGCTCTGGTGGCTTGGCAACATTATCGAATTCCTGCTGATAGGGCTCATCGTTGCTGCTTCCCGTCTTCTCCAACCAAAGTATTTCATTGCCGTCAGTAAGTTTATGGCGTATTGACTGGCTACGGATCGACTATCGCTTGCTGATTACTGCGAATTTCCAAGACATTGAGCACCTGACTGAGCGCAATGGCCTGCTCTTTGTGATTACCCTCGGCGAGATCGTCAACGCGTTCCTCTATGACAGCCGCTCCAGCACGATCTCGATGGCGTCGCTCCTGACACTTCTTGCGCTGCTCATGGCCGTGTGCCTCAACGGTCTTTACTTCCGGTCCGAGGGAAGCGAACATTTCAGGCATGCGCTGCGCAGGCACTGGACCACAGGTGCTTCGTGGAATGGTGCGTCAGCCTTGCACGCTCGGCTTTTTGCGTTCTGTGCATTGTTCTGCTCACGCCCGAGAACCTGCAGCGCTCCACTTCCCGCTGTATGTGGCCACGATCACCCTTGGCGCTGCCACAATGGCCTTGATTACAATCAATGTCAACGCCAACAAGCTCTTGGATGCCGCTTCGCACCTTTCGCTCGCAGCTGCCGCGGATCCGGCCAAGACCACACCCGAGCCGGCTGCGGCCTCCCCCGAGCCGCCGTCGCTGACCCAAGTCGAGGCTTCGGCCATCAGCTTCGAGTTCCGATCCATCTTTGCAACGGCATACGCCGTCATCTTTTTCTGCCTCGGCATCATGGGCATGATGCACGAGCACGAACCGCCCGAGAACGAGAGCAGCAAGACCGACGAGAAGGGCCGGCGCAAGCATAAGGTGCCCATGCCCAACATCAGCCTCAAGGCGCGCATTGCCATCAAGTTCATCACCGGAGACATTATGCTCGTGTGCGGCCTGAGCATCTCTTCGTGGCCGCCCGAGGCGTGGCTGGGCTTTGCCGCGTCACTCAGCGTCCTTGCGCTCGTGATCGAGGAGTGGGGCCGGCTCCACATGAAGCGCCGCAAGACCGAATGAACTTGTTTCGGCAATGGCAAACCACGCCAAGATCCATCCGGCCCCGCTGCCGCCCATATTCGCGTCGGCGCCGCTGTCGCCGGCTGCCGGAAGCCCCATTCCGGCAGGCGCTCCGGCCGGAGACCACGAGGCCGACCGTGCCGAAGGCACAGACGCACACTCCTTCCGCGCGATGCGACTAAGCATCTTCCGCGGGCAGTCGAACCCGCGCGACGAGTGCGCGATCCAGACCCGGTTCCGAGTGCGGGGCCACACAGTGGTTGTCACGCGCGACGTGAGTGCGGCAGCGGGCATCGAGCATCTGGGCGTGTTCGGAAGACCGGCAGCGCACCGGGCCGACACTGGCGTCGGGCGTCGCAAGCCGCGTGCTGCGCGAGAAGCCCGTGGTCGTCTTGGACGCGTCGCCCTGACACCAAATGCTTGGCGCATTCCCGCAGGGCGTGGCGTGGAGCGAACCAGACGGAAAACGGTCATATGTCGGGCTGGGCACTCCCGAACACATGCGCGCCATCGGCGACCGCATTATTGAGCTGCAGGCCGCGATTGTCGAGGCGAGTCTCATCGAGCACAAAGACGTTGTGGTCCAGGAACGCCGCGAGCGCCTCGCGCATCGCCTTCGCTCAGAGTGCGCGCAGCGCACAAGCGAGCTGCTGTTTCTGCGCTACAACCTCAATCGGCTTCAGGACAAGGAGTGTGCGTTTTCCGTTGACTTTGGATCGTGCGATATGCTCGAGGAGCGGCGCTCGCAGTTCTTTCTCGATGACGTTGTTGAGTGCCGGCTCGCACCTGGTGTTCGTGATCGACGCACGCCGCTTACGCTCAGCACGCATCAGTTCGACGCAGACGCGCTCGAATCAAGCGATTTTTCCGAGGATGTTGCGCCAGATATCTCGTTGGAGGAAAACGTCTTGCACGTAACCTCTGATTCATTCAACCGGATCCAAAAGTTCCGCACCTTCGATATCAATCCAAAAGAAGGCATGTTCCAACGTCCGCGTATCCGCCAGTTTCTGCACAAGGACATCCTGCACCAAAGCAGCCTCGAGATCAAGACGACTTGGGCCGAGCTTCTTGTCGATCTGGTGTTCGTGGTCGTCATTGGCAAGACAGGTGTGCTGCTGCACATTCTCGCATCCAAGTGGGTTTGTGGTACCGACGAGCTGACGCGCGACTTGAAGATCGGCTCATCGGCATCACCAATCCAACCTGGGGCGGCTTCAACAAGTTCGCCGTCATTACCATCCCAATCTTCCAGCATTGGCGCGCAGTTACCATGTACAACAACCATTTTTTTCACGAGGACTTTTACCACAAGGTCAGCGAGTCACGCGGCGATCGCTTGGCAAAAGACAAGTCTCTTGAAATTGACAAGGCGCGCAGATTTTGATGTTTGTGCTGCTCGGCGGCATTGTTCTGATGGGAACGTCCATCACAAACGCCTTTGATCTCTCGTACGATTACAACACGAGCTCAATATTCCTGCTTGCATACATGTTCTCGCGCATCTTTGTGGCCACGTCTAGCCTGGTCGTTGGCACAAGATTTGAGACACGGTTTCGCAAGACATCCATCTCGCACTTTGTCGGCACCGCCATCTCCATGGTCCCATTCATGGTCGTGTTCTTCATTTCTTGTGACGGCACAAACGAGACGCAGGTTCTGCGAATGGCAATCTGGTGGGCAGGCAACATTTTGGAATTTGCTATTCCTGGCATCATCGGTCTGGTGCTTGGCAGTGCGCGCGAGACGTTCCGGATCACATTCAGTGCGTTTGGCGGGCGGCTCGCTTTTGCTTCAAGATCGTCTTGCACTGGGCTCTGACAATTCAGCGATTTTGGCAGATGTCGAGCACATGGCCGACCGCCATGGCGCGTTTTTTGTGATTGCCGTTGGCGAGCTCGTGAGCGGGTTCCTGGTCGACGCACGCTTCCATCTGATCAATCTTATATCCGGATTGACGTTGATGGGCGTCTTGATGGCAACCAACTTCAACCACATCTACTTTCGCATCGAGGGAACAACCCACTTTCGGCATGCTCTCCGTCGCGACTGGGCGTTTGGATATGCGTGGATTGGTGCGCCAGTGCGGGAGACGAGGTGCTGCGTGATTCACGACTAACCCTCGCGACCGCCAGTGCTTCATTTTCCGCTTTATGTCTGCATCGTCTCGCTCAGCGTCACCACGTATGCGTTCATTTGGGTCGGGCAGCGCAAGTACGTGGCGCCAGACGCGCTGCTGCACGTCAACATCTCCCCCTCGACAGACTCTTTCGAGACCTTGATTGGGTTCGAGTTCCGCACCGTGTATGCCACGTCGTTCGCGGTCATTTACTTTTGCCTTGGCGCGCTGCGGCTGCTCCATATCGAGAAGCCTCCCAAGGAGCCCGCTGCGGTAGTGAATGCCGCTCTCAGCAGGGTGGTCACGCGGGCGGGCCGTCTGAGCATGTCGCAGCCGGAGCGTGGATTCTCCAACGAGCTCTCGGGCGGCCAGCTGGACGAATCTCGGCGCAGCAGGCTGACCCAAGCGCCGCGAGCGGCACCTTCAGCTGGCGGGCCACAGAAGCAGACGCGGCCGCATGTGAGCCGGCGCGCGCGCATCTACATCAACTTTGGCATTGGTGTGGTGATGCTGGCGTGCGGACTGCTCATCAAGTCGATGCCTCCCGAGGGCTGGCTCGGACTCGGGGCGGGGCTGTCGTCGCTGGGCGTGCTTGTGGAAGAGTGGGGCCGAATCAAGGCGTGAATCATCATCGGTACAGGTGCTTTATGACTGCTCGGCGGAGACGCCGAGAAGGCGCGTGAATGCACCAAGCACGTCGTCCGATGTGTCCCAGAACTCGACAGCGGCCGCGACCTCGGCGCGGTGCTGGGGGTCGAGCAGCATCTGCTCGAGCGCGCGGCCCCTGCGCGCGAGGACGAGGTCGGATCTGGGCACCGCAGAGCGGCGTTGTGGCGTCGCACGTGTGAGCGGGCGGCGCAGGCATTCGCCGGGCGGGGATTCCGCCGCACGGCCGGACGCGGCGCAGCTGCGCCGGGCGTGCGGTGCATCACGGTGCGAGCGGGCGTGCTCGCGCACGCATGCGCACATGCACGCATGTGCACATGCACGCATGCAGCCGCGCAGTCACTCACGGGGCGAGCTTGGTGCCCGGACAAAAGTCGTTCTTGCCGTCGCCCAGATACACGATCCGGTCAAACGGGCCGCGGGCCGCAACGTACTCGAGCAGCTCCTTGCCCTTGCACAGGTTGGCGGCGCAGCGCGGGCAGCCGTGCGGCGGGTGGGTCGTGTGGCGGGTGATCCGGAGACGGCCGGTCTCGTCGAACTCGCCCTTGTTGGTGATGATGCTCTGGATGGTGTGCCGGAAGCCCTTGGCAACGGCGATCTCGTCAATGTAAACGGTGTTGGCGTCGGAGATCACAACAATCTCGTGGCCCTGCGCGGAGGCTAGCTCGAGCGCCGTGTGCATCGCCGGGTTCTGTGTGCAGGTGGCCCGGTCAGCACGCTCGCTCCGCATCACCGGCCGCTCGGGCGTCCTTGGCGTCGGCCCTCACAAACGGAATCGACGGCAGCAGCGCACGCAGCTGCGCCTCGGTCACGCCGTTGCTATGCAGCTCGCCCAGGAGCATGTCGACTAGGTCCGTCCATGTGTATGCGCCGGTCGCATAGAGCTCGCGCATCTGCGTGTGGCCAGCGGCGGTCGGCGGCGGCGTCAGCGACGTCCGCCAGGCCGCCAGGCGCCGCCAGGCGGGTTGCGCCGGACCTTGCGCTGCTGCTCGGGGCCGAGCTGCTGGAACACATAGTAGTCGCTGTCCTCGTCGACGATGGTGTAGTCAAAGTCAAAGGCAAACAGCCAGCGCCCCGTCATGGTCGTCGTCGCCGGCAGGCAGGCAGGCGCTCAGCCGGAAGTGCCGCTGTCGGCACTCCCGACCTGAGGGCGCGGACCGGAATCCGGGACGCATCGCAGCACGTGTGGAGTCATGGGCCATCCGGTTTCATTGCCAGCGGCGCTGCGCTCACTCGCGAGGCTTGCCAGTCTCGGAAACATGCACGCCGGAGAGCCAGCTTTCCTGCCAGCGCAGAAAGTTGCCGCGTGTGCCGTGCAGGCCGTCCAGGATTCCGAGAACGCCGTAGTTTGCGTTGAAGACCTGGTGGTGGTAGTCGTGGGCGAGCGGAGTCGGGAAGCCTGGGAAGTAGAAGCCGCAGTGCGAGTTGATGGTTGTGAATTGGGCTGCACAACTCTCCGCGTCAGCATCTCGACATCGTCGCCAGAGAGCGTTTGGAGCCAGCGCGCACCAATCGTGATCCAAGCCCAAAATACCAGGATGTGCGATCCCATGACCAGTGGGCCGATAATCAGGGGCAACAAGTTTGACAAGAGGTGCTCGATCGGGTGCGCGTACGTGGCTGAGGCATTGGCACGGGCAAAGGCATGTCAGCTGGCAGTCGCGAGGCTGCTCCCGAGTCAGTTGCACGCACCTGCGACGCCGATTGGGGCCGTGAACTCGTGGTGCTTCTTGTGGATGAGCCGGTACAGCCGCGGCGAGTGCAGCAGGCGGTGGCCGTAGTAGAATCCAACTTCCTCGATGACGGCAAAGACGAGCAGGTGCTTTACAAGCTCCAGCGGCGATGGCAGCTCCTCGGCGAGGATGTTGCGGCCCGACCACTGGCAGAGATAGCGGTCAAGCAGAACAATCAGCGGCAAGTTGACGACGACTTGGAGCAGGAGTGCACGAGCCGACGCCTTGCGGTACTGTGCCAGGGTCGGCTTCTTGGCTGGCTGGATCTTGAAGCGCCAGAGCGCGCGCGGGAACTCGGCCAGGTCGAGCAGGGCCATGAGCGCAGAATAGCCCCAGTAGAAGCCGTTGGAGACAAAGAACGTTCCCCAGAAGACGACCGTATGATCCGTGAACGTCGTGCGCACGTGCTCCCATAGCGGTGGTGCGACAGTAGCGCAGGCGACGACCAGGACCGGCATCACCGCCCCGACTTCGGCCTCCTTGGGCAGGCCGAGCCATCGCAGCAGCAGCGGCGGTGACGCCTGTTTCTTGGCGGGGTCGTGCGGGGGCGAGCCAGTCGGCGTCGGGTCGGGCGAGTCGGGCGAGTCGGTCGTCATCACGCGGGGCTTTTGTTCGGGAGCAGGAAGGTTGCACAAGCTGCTTTGGATGAGGGCTTGGACTGCCGGTGGCGCGGCAGACTCGCAGGCTGGCGATGCTGCCGGCGACAGAGACCCCGGTAGATGAGGGCCCTGGTGAGATCATCCAGATGGGCAACGGTGTACGGTCGCGTGATGGAGGCCCGGCGACGTTGAGCGGGTCAGCCCCCATCCTGGGCCAAGCTCAGCGTCGCTCGCGACTCGCCGCTTCTCCCACGATCACGAATGCCTCCGCCGCGAACGCCCCGCACGCCGGGCACCCCCTACGCGCGGCGCCGCCCGCGCCACGTCCGCCACGAGCCGCTGCTCGTGCGCCTGCGCACGATGCCCCTCGACTGGCTCATGCTCGCCGGCGAGTGGTGGGCCGGCCTTGACAAGGAGGCCTTGTTTGCGCGGGCCAGGTCGGGCGGGAATCACGCTGTCGCCGTTGCCGCTCTGCCCGGCAGCTGACGCACCCGTGCGCGCAGCTTCCCGCTCGCAGCGCTGTGCAACCTGCTCTATCTGCTCATCAAGGTCTATCGCGACGAGGTCCTAACCGACGCCGACGAGCTGCTCGCGCTGTCACGGGCCTCCAAGACCTGGCTGGAGGAGCTGAGCCCGCAGCCGGCAGCCTCGCTGCTCGGCGCCTTGTGGTCTGGCAAGAGCATCTCGCCTGTGAGTGCGACTGGCGCCGGCGGCCTGGACCGCTTG
Organism: Polyrhizophydium stewartii; assembly: GCA_027604665.1. Classification (NCBI taxonomy): domain Eukaryota; kingdom Fungi; phylum Chytridiomycota; class Chytridiomycetes; order Rhizophydiales; genus Polyrhizophydium; species Polyrhizophydium stewartii. The sequence goes on along the minus strand of JADGIZ010000087.1, from coordinate 17,633 downwards.
CGCGGTACCGCTGACCAAGAGGCAGTTTACCATGATCGAGCTTGTTCTCGTCGGAATCTCGGTCGTCAATACCGTCGTCATGTTTACCAGGTCGCGCTCGATCGTGCTTTTCAAGCAACCAACCCAGGTGGGACCTCTCCCACCCTCGCCAGAGTCGACCAGGCCCGCAAGCTGACGTGCTTCACCCAACAGCCAAGATACCCTGGCGACACGCAGTGGATCGTCCGCAGCAGAAACGCCAAGATCTGCAAGGTCCAAACAGCGCACGACTTTGGCGAGGTCGACGACGCATCTGCTGCCGCTGCCGCTGCTGCCTCGCCGCCTCGCAGTCAGCAGCCAAAGGCGCCTGGGTCAGTGCTTGCGCGTTTATGGTCTCTTCTTCTCGAGAAGCCCAAGTCCTTGTCCGGCCAGGCAGATGGCGATGGGACTGAGGACAAGTGGGTCGTGCGTGTGTGGAACCCTTCAGACGGCTCGCTCAGCCTGTTCTGTTGGTTCTCGCCGCCTCAGGTCGCCATTCTATATGGCACCAATCTCAGCAACTGGTACTTTTACTTACCAGTTGCGTATCTCACGGCTTTCATGGTGGGTTTCTCGGCAAGCGTGCCTTTGATCTCTCCCGTCGATGCCGTCCTTCTGACACGCCTGCACAGATGTTCATGCTCGTTTCGTTCTTCCAGGACCGCCTCGCAGACCAGCAAATCCTCTCCGGGCAGCTCCTCCATGAGTTTACCGAGACGTTTGTCTATCAGCAGCCGCCGTTCCGCCCGCACACGTCAACTGCCGTTGGCGACGACGAGCAAACGATTGACGACTACGACGGCAGTTATCTCGGAGATGCACACGATCCGCATCTGGATCAGTCTGGCAGCCCCGCGAGAACTGCCGTCGGCGGCTCGACGCTCTCGAGTACGCACGTGGCTTCCAGATCTGCTTTCATGCGGCTGGACGCCAACGCGGAAACACTCGAGGCCCACGACCCCGACGACCAACCCAGCGAGTTTGAATAGACCTGATTGCCAACATTACGGATCGCTTTATGGCGGATGGATGACGACAGAAGGCTCAGTATTGCGAGAGTCTGCTGAGCGTGCGGCTCTGCGCCGCGCTCAGGAGCCCGTGGCTCGGGGCTCCGTGAATCTGGCCGAGGCTGCTGCTTCGTCCGCTGTGCGCGCCGGCCTGCGCACCGGGGCCTTGCGCGAGCGCGTACAAGTTCGGATGGCTCCCTCCAACGCTCGACGAGCCTGCGAGCTGGGCACCGCCCGCGTTCATCGCCAGGTCTTCCGACGACCCAACAGGCTGCGGCGTGCGCGGCAGCTTGGGCCGCGTCGAGAATGCCAGGTCAAACTCGGCCTTCTGCTCCTTGGTCTTGGGCACATTTGGATTGGTGCGCTTGCTTGCGCTCTTGGGCCGTCCGCTTTGCTGAACCTGCGCCGCAATCGCCTTGAGCTGCTCGAGGCTCATGGACGGGCCTGACGCAGGTGTGCCAATGCCATCTGCACCGGCAACGTGATCATCGCTTGCAACCGCCATCCCGCCAGGGCGTGCCAGGCTAACTGATGCGCGACCGGCAGGATCGGTGGCCGGTGGTCCGGCGGGCGTGCGCCTAGCCACACTCGGGGTCGGCGGGCGAGATGGCGTCATGGCTCGTTTGAAGTCGTTCGACGAATTGATTGACGCGTGAGATAGCCGCGGCCGGCTCTGCGTGCTGCTTCCCGCCGCCGCTGGCCACGTCGAGTCCGATTGCTGCACCGATGCATCGCCTTGTCAGCTGCTGCTCATTCATCGAGAATCAGCATGTGGCGCAGAATTGAGCCGACCTTTGGTGCATACGTCTCGAGGAGAGCATCTCCAACAAGCTCGCTTCCGTCGCCCGAAAAGATCTCCTCGGGGCCATCTTCCTCAAACAGCGGCAAGTCGTCCTGCAACCGTTGCGTCAGCTTGCAGCGCGTTAACGCTTGGAACTCGTTGCGCACGCGTCCAACCTCGTCGTCGACGGTGTCATCTTCCTCGCCGTCTTCGGAAACAGTGTCGCTGACATCCTCCTCTGTTCGCGCATGCATCTCTGGTCAGCACAAGAAAATATCGTGCATAAACCCGAGCAGTGATATCTGCCACGCACCAGACGTAAGCTTCTCGATCACAAAGTCGATCTGCTTGACGAGCTGCTCGTCCGAGACCTGGCGCAGGTACTTGAGTTGCTCCTCCATCCCGATGGCGCGTGCTTGCTCGCGTATCGCAGGCTCAGAAAGCAGGCTGTAGAGCGCGCCATTGACATATGTTTTGACTTGAATGTTGTCATGCTCGATGAGCTCGTTGAGGATCGCAAGCGTCAGACCTGGGTCTTGTGCACACTCCTGCTTGCCGCGCGTGCGGAGACACAGATTCATGAGCAGCGCCGAGCCGTACTCGATGGTGTAGTCCGAAAGCGTGTCAAGGTCTTTGAGCAAGTTTTGCAAGTACGTAATTGTCATCTGGCTGTTCATAATCGACTGGCCTGCGCGGCTGGTCCGGTGCAAATAAGTGAGGCGTCAGCCAGCGACCCGAGAAAAATCTGGCGGCCAACACAGCACTTGCCGCAGGGACAGCTTCTGCAATGTGCCCAGGAGGTTTTGGCGGAACTCGGAGTCTTCTGCCTCACCGCGCATCGCGGAGATCAAGATCGCAACGAGGTACGCGCCTCTGGACATCAGGTACTCGCGGCCAGCACAGTCGGTGGCGATGACGTTCAAAAGGCGCGAAAGCTGCTCCTTGACGATTGCTGACGGGCCTTCCAGTGTGTGTTGAACCAAGCCTCTTGCGTTGCGGACGCCGAGAAGGTCGTTGGCAATGAACGAGTGAAGCACGACGCGCCGTGCTGCTCCAGTAGGCGCTCGCATCAGGCGCTTTGAAAGATCAAGCAGTACGGTCAGCTGAAGTCGCCGATCTCCATTCAGCGCGACAACACAGCACTCACGAGTCGAAGAGCCTGCAGCAAGAACGCCTGGTGACGCGCAGTCGGCACACTCGAGGCTTCGGCCAGCAGGGATTGCGTCACGGCGGCGTAGTCGAGCCGCTGCTCGATCGGAATTGAATACCCCGCCGGGTCCACCTGATGATGAGGCGAAGAGGCACCAGTAATCGATGGCCGCAGCCCAGTGTTTCTGTTGACTGCGATTGTCAGCCGATTTCAGGCGGCATCATAGAAAGCGCCATCCAACGCACGCCGCGACGGGTGCCGGTGGCTTCATGGCCGCGACAGGCGTGGGTGCCGAGTTCTGGACAATTGATGACTGCTGCGTTTGTGCTGGCTGAATCCGTTGTTGTTGCTGCTGTTGGTGCTGAATCTGCTGCTGATGGCTCTGGTACTGCGCTCGATGCTGCTGCGTGCCGCGCTTGAATGCAGAGAGCTTCTGGACAATCGACGAGAGGTATTGGGGAGTGATCTGCGTGCCAAGCCCGTGCGTGCAGGTCAGGCCGTTGCAGCAATACAACAAGCCGATGATCACGCAAACCTTTTCTCCATTGATGCATGACGCCAGTGTGTGGACAAGCTCCGAGGCGATTGTGATGAGATTGTGGTAATCCGACTGTTGCTGGGTTAGCACGAGGCTGGGCACGGCGGCTCAAGCATGGCGCTTACCTGCAGGTATCTCAACTTCGATCGCGTTCGCTCGTCGGCCATTTCTTTCTCGGCAAGCTGGCGTTTGAGATGCTGCACTTCTTGCGATGAGTCTGCGTGCCACTCATAGTTCAGCTCGCTCGGATCCTCAACCATCAGCACCTCCGAGGCATACGCACGCTGAGCATCCTGCGCGGCCCGAGTGCCCTGCTATTGCGTTGCGTCAGTATTGCTGGTTTTGCAAGATCTTCGATTCAAATCACTCTGCGACTTGCCTGTCCATCGAGCAGCGTAAGGAGTCGCGGACGTCCATCGCCAGAAGCAAGCGCCTTGTCGAGGAACTGTTGGAGACGGCCACCGATTTCGCCGACCCAATGAGCAGAAAAGATGTCCTGGAATGACGGATGCTGACGCGGATCAGGAACGTATGGCAGCGCATAGTACTGCAGGAATTGCGATGTCTTGCAGAGCTCGGCGCCGCGAGTTTCAAGGAACTTTTTGAATGCGTCCATCGTGCTTTCGAGCTTGTACGACTGCATGGTCTGAAAGTAAGCTTCCGCTTGCGGCAAGAATGTTGCCCAAGACATGGCTCCCCATCCCTGTGGCCTCTCACCTGCGGATGCGCGACGCTGCTGAGGAGCGGGTACACGGCAAAGTAGACGCTGAGCATGAACTCGAGACGCTGCATGCCCGGATCCGCCTGGCGCACGCGCTCGGGAAACTGGCCATCCCACAAGGCAAAGAATAGCTGCCGATCTCCGTCGTGGAACGCCGACAGAAGCTGTGCCTTTGCGAGTGAGTTTGGTTTGTTGTTGGAGCGCGGCGACGACGATGTGCGGGTTTGTTGCTGTCAGCGACGCGCGTCGCCTCCAACCTGCAGGCCGCAACATGCGGTCAACCTCGGCTGCGCGCTGCTCGTATGACTTGGCGTCGGCCTCTGGTAGCAGCAGCGAGCGCTGCGAAGCCTCAGCTTCAAAGGCTGCGAGGCTTGTGCGGTACCCGCCTTGCGAGAGATACTGGCGCCGCTCGGTGGCAACGTGCGTATGTTGTTGGCATCAGTAGTGGGGTGTCGCCGTGGAGCGTCAAGTCTCGTTAGCTTGGGCCGCATCTCCACCACCCCTTACAGACCAACGGATTAGGCCACCTCGCATATGAGACGGTTGAGCACGGCTTCCCTGGGCGGCTCAGTCGGCATTGGAGGCGGCGAGGTCAAAGTCGGCGGACGGATTGCCTGTCGTTTAAAGCTTCACGCCCGTGAAATCCATTGGAAGCCGAGTGTTCCGCGAGATTTCTCGCAACACACTGTGAACCGGCTGCACGAAATAAGTCGCCTTCGTTCCTCGACGAGGACACGAAACTCCACATAGGAGCTCTCGGCGATCTACACAGTTTATTGCAAACAAAATATATCAATTATATGCTGCGTCCATATGAGAGCGTTTTGGCACTCGCAGATCAACTGCAGGCACATCCGGCGCCCGCTTCGTGTCGCTTGCAGATCCGAGCCCATGCGCTGCATGGAATGCCTGGAACGGCGGCATGCGCCTGAAGAGCGGCGCAATGTAGTTGAGCGTCCGGTCGGGTAGGAACAACCGGCGGGGCTGGGGTTGGGGCTGAGGCGCCAAACCATCGGCGAGAGCCGCAGAAGCGGCGCCCACTCCGTAACGTTCAGCGGCCTCATCGCCTTGGCTCTTTGGCGGCGCAAGCTCGAAGCGCACAGGAGTCGGCACGAGCATCTGCTCAATGAATGCGAGCGCGCGCGGATGGTCGCACGCCATCTGCAAGAGCTGCATATATCAGCAGGAAGATACATGAATGAGCGGCGCAGGGGGTCGTTCGCTGGTGCACCTGGTCGAGCGCATACGGGTCCGCGCCGATGAGTTCCTCGGCAACGCCGTCAAAGGCGACTGTCGCCAGGAGCGTCGAGTCCGATAGCAGCAGCGTCAGCTGCAGCCCAGAGAAAGTGCATGTCCTGCTTTAGCAATGCAGCCGCCGATCATGGGCACAGGGATTTGCCGGACGCACCCGCAGCATGTACCTGCGAGTCAGCTCCGTGTGTCGGACGCAGGTGTCGCAGAAGAAGCTGGCAAGCTCGAGGACGCGCGGGTCGATGTGTGTGGGCGTGCCGCAGTCGGCGCACCGCCGCCGCCTGTTGGACCGCTGCGGCGTCAGCATGCGGCAGCGGCTCGCGGCGAGCCCGGGCGGTGCGGCGCGGGCCGAGCGACGCACACGGCGGACGGCAGCACGGCGCTGACGATCGTGGCAAAGTCGCTCGACATGGCAAAGTTTGGTTTGACCACACATCCATCAACCGCATGTCTGGCCCGCACTTCTGCCACCAGTGCCAGGCCCGAGTCGACGCCCGTACCGACATCCCCGACGTCGTCATATGCCCGCAATGCGGGTCAGACTTTGTAGAGGAGGTGCTGTGGCCGGCGTGGTGTCCCCTCGAGGCACGCAACGCCCTCGAGCGTTGCTTTCGGCGGTCGCAAGGCCCTGGCCTGTTGCTGACCCTCGCTCCTCCCGACGACTCGACCACCGTGGCACGACCGTCCCGTGCGCGCATGTGCGACCTGCTGCACGTCCACGCTGCGCCTGCGTGCCGCTGCCGGCTGCTGCAGGTCGGCGACAACGAGCTGGAAGACGACCTGGAAGCTTTCGGCATTCCGCTCGCATTCGTCGGAACACAGTCCACCGGCGGCCGGGGGCCGTTCGATCCGCCCTCGGGTGCTCGGAACCTGTCGCCGATGGACCTGCTCCCGCTCATGTTCGGGCAGCTCATGAACCCAGCCATGTCGGGGCCGGTCTCGTCGGAGAACCCGCTTGCGCAGGGCAGGTCGGCGTCGCCAGATGGCTCCTCCGGCACGCACCAGCGAGGCCCCCGGATCACCACTATCCGCACGCCGTTTGGGACTGCGACGACTGTCACGTCCTTCAGCACCGGCCCCTTGTTCGGGAGAGTGCACGAGCCGACATCTTCGACGAGGCCGCGCAGCCCTGGCGCAGCAGCAGACACATCGAGCGATGTCGGCGCGAGCCAGTCGACCCAGGATCAGCGCGATGCATCGGCCGAGCTCGACCCCCTGGCCCTATTCGTGAGGGCACTCCTGGCGGCGTGAGTTTCGGCCGCCTTCGACAGCGCTGCGTGTCGGCTTCGATGCGGCTGCCGGTGCCGATGCGGATGCGGCTGCCGCCGCGCATCGGATCGTGCACGCCGTTCCTCCGAGTTCTGCTGCTGATCTGCATCGCACCGCAGGAGCCGGCCGCCGATGCCCGAAACATCCGACCCGTCCCAGTCGTCGCGCCGTCAGGGTGCCTCGTCCGCGGCTGCCGACGGCGCCGAGGGCTCCGACGAAGCGCCCGGGTCGCGCAGCTCGGCCAACTTGCAGCAGTATATGATGATGGCGTAGGTGGCCGGTGTTGAGGCTTGATGCCCCAGAAGCATGCTGACAGATGCGTTTCGGGGTGCTATCTCCGATGTCAAGGATGCTGCAGCAGTTGGGCGTGATGCTCGGCGGAGAGAGCAACATTCTGGAGATCCTCGGCGATCCTGGGGACTATGTCTCCAACCAGCGCTCGTTCGATGAGATCATCACGCGGCTCATGGAACAGCACGCACAGGGTCAGCACCCACCCGCGGCATCCGAGACGACGATCCGGACGCTGCCCCACAGGCCATTCAAGCGTGAAGGCGCCTGTGAGCGGCGCTCTGGTGCCTGGATCGCCGGTCCTGAGCTGATGTTGCCCGCAAACAGTGCATGTCGAGTGCATCGTGTGCCAAGAGGACTTTGCAGAGGAAGAAACGACTATTGAACTGCCATGCAAACATGTATTTCATCCCGAGTGCATCAACAACTGGCTCAAGCTCAACGGTGCGGAAGCGTGCTGCCCGGAGGTGCTGCTCGCTGTCGTCCGCTGCTGACTCTGCTCGATGCAGGCACCTGCCCTGTGTGCCGGTTCTCCTTAGTGGACCAGCCGGCGTCTGGCGCCTCGCCGTCTTAAGCCGCCGCCTGCCCGACTTGCAATGCAAGCAATGAACACACTGTCGAATGCGTCTCCCCGTGGCTGGCCCACCCGTCCGACAGCGCACCCGCTGTGGCGGTCTCGCCGACGTTCGCGATATTTCGACTTTGCCTTCACACTTATTGTGAGTGCCTCTGCGATGGCCCGCGGCTCCCGCGCACGGCACTGACGGCGGTCGGACGGACTCGCAAAGACATGGTCAAGAGAGACTCTGAGCGCACGCCGCTGCTGCATCAGGCCGTCGCCGCGGCGGCGGCTGCCGGGTCGTCCACGTCGTCGTCGTCGTCGCTGGTGTTTCCAGCCTCGCTCTGCTCGACGGACAGCAGCGTGACGGTCGACGACTCCCCGGACCGCATGACGGCGCAGGCGGCCGAGGCGGAGGAGAACGCTGCGTCTGCGCAGCCCGAGGACGTCCATGCGCCCATCACGGCCGCGCTGGTGTGGGACGAGACGGGCCGCATCGGTGTGTTGCCCCGCCAGCGGCGTTGACGCCAAGAAAAAGCTGACCACATGCGCCGCACGACCGGTACCTCGCTCCGCGCCGGACTCAGTCACGCTCACATGGCCGATCCTGGTCGGCTATGTCCTCATCTCGTCGCTCTCGATTGCGTCGTGAGTGGCCAGCAGCCCGGCCACCTCCCGCGGCGCAAAGTCCGCCGCCGTGGCCGGCATCACCGCCGCCATGTCCGTCCCGCATATGTGACTCGATCGCGCTGACACAAGGGTCTGTGTGCCGCCGGATGCAGCATCCTGTCGCTCGGCCACGTCGGCACCAAGGAGCTTGCCGCATCTGCACTCACGACCATGTTCTGCAACGTCACGGGCTTCTCGCTAGGCATGGTGAGCCGCCGCGCTGCATCTCCATCTGTCCGTGGCGAGCACACACACAGGCGCTAACGAGGTCCTTGCACCGTCGCAGGGCATGGTGAGTCGAGCCTGGACGCTGTCTTGCCCTGCACGCCGCAGAAAGCGCCTCGAGAGGCTCACGCGGCGCGGACTCAGAACTGCGCCATGGACACGCTATGCTCGCAAGCGTATACAGCAAGTCGCGACAAGTACGCACTCGGCAAGCATCTGCAGCGCTCGATCGTCGTCATGGTGGTCATGTCGATCCCGATTTCGATAATCTGGCTGTTCACCAAGGAGATTCTTCTGGCGTTTGGCCAGGATCCGGAGATCTCGGAGCTGTCGGGCGTGTTTGCGCGCTGGATGCTGCCAGGCCTGGTGCCGTACCTCGTGGGCGACAGCATCAAGCGGTATCTGCAGACGCAGGGCATCGTCAAGGCGAGCATGTGGGTCATTGCGATCGTGGCGCCCGTCAACATCTTTCTGCAGTGGTTCCTCGTCTGGTCGCCGTACGCCATCGGCATTGTTGGAGCGCCGATCGCAACGAGCATCAGCAACACGCTCATCTGCTTGATGACCATGGCCTACACGGCGTGGATCGACGGGTACGAGACCTGGGGCGGCTGGGACTGGAACGAGGCGCTCGACATGCGCCAGATCTGGATCTACGTCAAGCTCGGCGTGCCTGGCATTGCCATGGTGTGCAGCGAGTGGTGGGCGTTTGAGCTCGGTGCGTTGGTGCGCGCTCTGGCGCTGCAACGCGAGTCGTGCTGCTGACCTTGAGGGCTTGATTGTGCAGTTGCGCTCGCATCGGGACTGCTTGGCGACCAGGCTCTTGCCGCGCAGACAGTCGTGCTCAACACGTGCTCGCTGACGTACATTATCCCCATGTCGGTCTCGATCGCGATATCGACCCGCATCGGGTAAGCGCAGCGCAATCGACGGCACACGCCTTGAGAGCCAGATCGCTGACGCGACTTCTCGGCTCTTGCAGAAACTCGCTCGGAGCCGGACTACCGCTGTCGAGCAAGGTCGTCGCGGTCACAGGCTACGCACTCGGCTTTGTGCTTGCGATGATCAACGCGTCGTTCCTGTACATTGTGCGCGACTCATGGGGCTGGGTCTACAGCAATGACGCCGAGGTGGTTACGATTGTGGCGAGCGTGCTGCCGCTTGCGGCGCTGTTCCAGCTCAGCGACGGCCTGTGCGCCATCGGCGGCGGCGTGCTGCGCGGCTGCGGTCGCCAGCACCTTGGCGCGTACATCAATCTGGCCGGATATTATATTGCAGGCCTCCCCGTCGGCCTGTACGCGGGCTTCCGGCTCGGCTTTGGCCTCGAGGGCATCTGGTTCGGCCTCACTGTTGCGCTGGTCATTGTGTCGGCCACTATTGGCGTGCTGGTGGTCCGGACCGACTGGAGCAAGGAGGTCGAGAACGCCCTGGCGCTCGCGGGCCACGCACACGGCGATGCGAACCGCGGCGCATATGGCGCCATTGCGACCGAGGATGCTGCTTCCAACGCGGCATGAGCACGACCTGCATCGGCATCGGCGCCCGCCGCACCATAAAGACTTGAATCACGCTTGCGCTTATCCACTCGGGCGGCTGCCTATGCAGGTAAACCGGCACCGATCCGGGGGCCGGGCGTGGGCTGCTGCTCCGCAGATGTGCCCCTTTCATATGTCGGTCATGGCGCGGAGCCTTTGGCCGATCCGCTCCTGCTTTCTGCGCTCTCCACACGCCGCTCTGCTGGTGCGCCCGCCCCGACGGCGGCACGCCCGCCCCGCTCCTGCAAGGAACGCCATGCAACCATGCAGCGTGCGGGCTTTGCTGACGCTCTGCAGCCCGGGAGCAGGTTGCCCAATGGATGCCGTCGTGCCCGACTTCAACGTGCGTGACGTCCCGCTCTCGGCGACCCGCTGCGTCCACCGCCGGCCGCCGGCCGCCGGACTGCCTCGGCGACCCGCGCTGGTCTCGCGCCGACGGGCCGACCGGCCGCCCGGCAACTCGGGGGGACAGCAGGCACCCCGCCCGCCGCAAGCGAGGCACTCGCTGCGCGCCGGGCTCGCAGCGCTGGCTGACCGCCTGTATCCCGCAACAGGGCCTCTCCAAGGTCGTCATGACCCTCAAGGTCGACGGCCTGCGGCGGGTGCTCGAGGAGCTCGAGCTGCCAAAGACGGGCCTGAAGTCGACCCTGCAGAACCGCATCCTCGACGCCGCCCGCAACAACGGCGTGCTGTTCACCCGCATCGTCAGCACCGTCTACCGAGCTGCGGGCCTGATTCAGTCGGCGACGCCATCGCCGCCTCCTGGGGCCGCTACCCCCGGCGCTGATCCCGGCGGAGGCAGCACCAACGAGAGAACTCCGTCAGTGGACCGCATGTGTGCGCCGCCGGGCGGCAGCTGCGGCGGCCGTGGCAGGTTCGCTGCGTCGCATCGCTCGGGCTGGGCGAAAGGCGCTTCCCAGCGGCCCGAGCGAGCCGGTCCAAGCCCATGCCGCCTGGATCTGGCAGTCCCCGTTGTTCGCTGACTCGCATCGTTCGCCGTCTTGTTGCACTCCCCTGGCCACCGTCTCCGCCCATTCCGGATTGTTCTCGTCGGCGTTGCCGCCGCCGACGCTTTCCTCGGCAATGCGCAACCCTCTGCCCCCGTCCGACCGACGCAGGTCGGCGCGGGGCGGTGTCCAGCAGCCGCAGCACCAGCACCAGCACCAGCAGCAGCAGCAGCAGCAGCAGCACGTACCCAAGTTCAGGCTCTCGTTTAGCGGGATGCCGTCGACGCCCCAGGCTGCCGTGGCGCCATCCGGCCGCCTGTCGGTCGGCGGTGCGGGGCCGGACGAGCGCCGGTCCGGGTCTCATGGCAAGCACAACCTGATCGACTTTGTGCCATCGCCCTTTTACAAGATCCGCAAGCTGTTGGCGCCAGCGGTCTACACGGCTGGTGCGCATCCATGCCTGCACCCCCACCGGGTTGGGACGCGGGATAGTCGCCAACGCTAACGCTTGGGATGCGTGCGCCTGGCCCAGCCAACCGATGCCCGATCAGCATTTCGTTCAACATCGACGGCAGCTCAGCAAGCAAAATAGCCGCCAAGACGCATGCTGTGATGTTCTTTGTTGGCCCGAGCAACCAACGGCCGTTTTCAATGATGTACCCCGAGGCGTCGTATGTGTTTTGCAACAACAAGGGTATCACGGTATGGAGACTCGCACAACAGAGGGACTGTGCTCATCTTATAACTCTCGCTCGGCTCTGGCCGCTGATGTGCACATCTGCAGGGCTTCGCCGGTCTCAAGAAGAAGCCGCACACGTGCAAGCCGGCAAACCTCACGTCGGACCTGGCTCCCAACGGCAAGAACAACCTGCTGCTAAGATATATCTGTCCACCGCAGGTACGCGCTCGGCGCCGGGATGCGGTTCGCCCGGGGATGCGCAGAAGCTGGAGGCTGACGGTCTGTGTGGCAGCCATACATTACGGCCGTGCAGCTTGTAGAACTTGTATCGGTCGATTCACTTATTGCCCATTTGAAAACAACGCGGCGCTGGTCCCGCCAGCAAGTTCTCAACACGAGTAAGGGTCTCGTGACGGCGCATGCTGGCGTGCACTTGACATACCGATCGCTGATGCTTTGGTGGGAAATTCGCGCAGGACGGGCGTCAAACAGCGAAGACGACATTGAAACAATGCTCGAGCAGGTCACGTTAAAGGACCCCATTTCCAAGGCGCGGATATCGATACCGGCGCGCTCGACCAACTGCAAGCACATTCAATGCTTTGACTGCCGCATGTTCTTGGATCTGAACTACCAGGTCCCCACGTGGGAATGTCCGATCTGTAACCGGGCCGCAACGTTCTGGACGCTCATCATCGACGGGTGTGTTGCAACATGGCTGTCGTTGCGGCGTCTGTGGTGGCTGACGCGGCATGGTGTCCAGGTATTTCGAAGATATCCTGCAGCAAGCGGGCGACGTGGAGTTTGTCGAGGTCACACCGGACGGCGAGTGGAAGGTGCCGGTCACGGGCATATCCGGAGCACAACAGCCCTTGGCGAAGCCCTCGGCGGCACCAGAGGCTGGCGACGATATCCTCGTCATTGAAGATGAAGAGGATTCGGCCGAGAATCATGCGACCATCAAGACCGACGCCGATTCGCCATCCAGCGCTGCTCCGTCGGCAGCAGGGAGAGGCCAAGGCTTGTCGTCGGCGTCTCCTCCTCCCAAGCTCGCGCGAAGGCAGAACGGTGGTGCACAGCATCCTGGTGAGCTCCGCCTGAGCGCATTGATGACTGTACTCCGCGAATGGCTGACGATGCCCTTGTTGTCTTTTAGTGCCGACGGTGATTGACTTGACGCTAAGCGACTCTGAAGACGAGTCCGAAGACACGCAAGAGTCGAGCAACGAGAACGATGCCGCGGCGGCGACCACGGCACCGGTCTCGATGGCTGCCAGTCCGCAATCTACAGCTCCCGCGCATGCGCTGGCTCTGGCACCTGCGCGAGCGACGTTCGCCGATCCCGCGCCATCGCAGGCCGTTGCTCCGGTGACACAGCCAAGCGAGTCGCATTCGGCTGAGTCGACTGATCGCCGGAGCGCCAGCGCTGTGCCGCCGAAGCCGCGATCGAACCAGCATCACGGCCAGCACCAGCGGGAGATGCGTCGCAGCGACGGAATGTCGCAGCGACGGGCTCTTCCGCCGGACTTTGAGTCTTCGCCGTTGCCCGCCACGTCCTCGTCCTCTGCGGCTGGCCCGCAGGACCGCGGGCCGAAGCGCGCCAGGACGGACGAGACGCTTGGCACTGCGGCGCGCGGGAACGCGCTGCAGGAGCCGGGCATGCCGTCGCCAATGTTTGGGTGCCCTGTCCCAAGCGTGAACTCGCCGGACATGGGGTACCATTCCAGCCAGCTGTCCCTGCAGCTTGGCCCGGGCACGCTCCAGCCGCAGCAGGCACTAGCGATCGCATTACAGCAAGCCTTGGAGCAGACATCGGCGACATCGCAGCAGATTCAACAACTGCAGCAACAGCATCAGCAGCAGCAGAACTCGCCCCAGATTCAAGAGATGCCACCGCAATTGGCTATGCAAGGTGCACCGCAGGGGCAGACCTATCAGCAGCAGCCGCCTCCGCAGCTACAGATGCCGGGGCCTGGTGTGCAGCTTCCAAATAGAATGCGGCCGCAGCAATACTTTCTCGTCCCGTCGCGGTCAAATCAACAACCGCAGCAACAACAGCAGCAGCAACAACAGTCGCAGCATTCCAAGCACTCGCGCGACGGCGCGATGCACATGTCCAGCTCCGTACACAACGATCTTCCGTCTCTGCAGCACTTGGATGGCTTTTCGTCGTTTGCCCCAACAGCGCCGACGCAACACCAAGAATTCAGCATTGCTTCGCTCTGTCTTGGCCAGCAGCAGCAACAGCAACAGCAACAGCAGCAGCCGCCGTCACAGCAGCAGCAGCATACGATGCAAGAGCAGATGCAGGCGATGCAAGGGCAGATGCAGCAAGCGCTGCAAGGGATGCAGGCCATGCATGGGATGCAAGGAATGTCGGCCTTACCGCCGATGCCGCCGATGCAGGAGATGCAGGGGATGCAAGGGATGCAAGGGATGCAAGGGATGTCGGGGATGCCGGGGATGATGCCACATCTACATCATCAACACCCCCAGCATCTCCAGCACCAACAGTATCCGCAGCACCAGCATCAGCATCAGCAGCAACAACAACAACAACAATGGTCTGCGCAGGACAGCGTTCAAGGCCAGTCACTGAGACGATCGCGCTTGGAGCGTTTAATCACCGATCACAAATGAACCCGGCTGTGTTTCCCTACCTTGGTACTGCGCAGCGGAACCACGCACCCAAGCGTGCCATTATCAAGACAAGGAGCGGAAGGAGGAAGAGGATAATCGGCGTAGACAGAAAAAGACAAGGGATGTTATTGAAACGAAGTGGCGAGTGCGAGGACGAACGAGAGAGACGAAGGGGAGTTGCGGTTGGGACCGTTTCTGATACTCGACTGGTTTGGCGACGATGACGATGATGATGCTGCTGCTGTTTGCTGCTGCTGTTTGCTGACACTCGGGTGGCCCAGACTCCCTTGCTGCAAGATCTGGGGCAAAGCGAGGTTGCCAGTGCGTGTGTGCATGCGGGCAGGCAGAATGTGGCCCTTTGAAGAGTAGCGACAGAAGGCTGTATGTCTAAGACAAGTGAGGGAGCATCGGGGCCAATGTCCGAGTACCGCGGACATGTATGCGAGCGCAAGAGCATCGAGAAAGCGGCCAGAGTATGCAGAGGAGGCAGCAGAAACGTGTAGCGTTCAGGGAAGCGATGGTGGTGGGACGCCAGCGGCCGGCAATGGCGAACGGAAACAGGGACGAGGTGCACGTCAGACGAGGGGATTGAGGCTGCTGTTGTTGCGGCTGGAGGCGTTGGTGGAGCTTGACGTTGGCGCGGCGTCCGTGTAGACATCCTTGTCGGCGGCCGCGGCGTTGGCGGCGGCCGCAGCGGCACTCTGGCTGCGCGTGGTGTTCCTGCGGCGGACCGAGAAGCGCGGACGCAGGGTGCCCGGGAGCGGCGCAGCGTCGTCGAGCACAACGAGCTGGTCGGCAGCGTATCCGCCCGGGTTGGCGTCGCGGATGATCTTGAGAAAGACCTCCTCGAGGGTGGTCTGACTGATGCCCCAGGCCTTGATGAGACCTTCGTAGTTGTTGAGATTGCGCACAAACGCCGGGATGAGCGGCGTGGACGAGACCGGGAACTGGTAAATGAGCGAGCCCGCAGAGTCGTCTTCGAGCGTGGCGCCGGGGACCTGCGTGTACACGATGGCGCGGACCTCGTCGCTGCGCGCCGGGTCCGTGACAATCGAGATGCGGTATCCGGCGCCAAACTTGTTCTTGAGCGTGACCGAGTTGCCAATGGCGCGCAGGCGGCCGTGCGCCATGATGGCGATGCGGTCGCCCAGCACGTCGGCCTCCTCCATCGAGTGCGTCGTGAGCACGACGATGCGGCCCTGCTTGAACTGCTCGATGAACGACCACACGTGGCGGCGGTTGACGGGGTCCATGCCTGTGGTCGGCTCGTCGAGGAAGACAATCTGCGGGTCGCCGATCGTCGAGATGACGACCGACAGCCGGCGCTTCATGCCGCCCGAGAATGTCTTTGCGCGCTGATCGGCGACCTTGAGCAGGCGAACGGCCTGCAGGCGGTCCTCGACGAGCGCGGCCCACTCTGCGCGCGGGACGCCCTTGAGGCCGGCGTAGAGATAAATGTGCTCGCGGGCCGTGAGGTCGCCAAAGAGGATATCGTGCTGCGGGCAGACACCCATGACCTTGCGGATGCGGTGCATCTGGTGGCGCACGGACATGCCGTAGATGTACGCGTCGCCCGACGTTGCCGGCGTGAGGCCCGAGAGGATGTTCATGGTCGTGGACTTGCCGGCGCCGTTTTGGCCGAGCAGGGCCAGCAGCTTGCCCTCCTCGAGGGTGAAGCACGAGTCCTTGATGGCAATCTTCTCCTCCTTGCCCAGGAGCGACGAGTAGACCTTGCGCAGGTGCACGATCTTGGCGGCGGGCCAGAAGGCAGCGCTGAGCGCACGGCTGCGCTCGACCGAGACGTCGCTGTCCTCGTCGTCGATCTTTTCGCGCGCGGACGTGGACATGACCTCGTCGAGCCAGTCCTCGCGCTCGACGCTGCGCTGGCGGCGCGACTCGATTCCCCAGAACGTGGGCATGAAGGGGAACCACAGCGGCAGGGCCGCGCCAAACTCGTCCGGGATGACGCGGTCCAGGTACCAGGTGAGAACGCCGTAGACGGCCATGTCGACGAGGAGCATGTACCACGACACGACGAGGGCAGGAACGTCGGGCTGGGTGGCGTCCGAGTACGTGGGCAGCAGGGTCGAGATGACGGGCGAGTAGATGCTGCTCCAGCTGAAGCCCGGGCCGGGGACGTAGGTGCCCGTGAGCTCATCGAGCTTGCCCGTCGTGAGGGTGGAGATGTCGAGGAAGCACTTTCCAAAGTTGAAGAAGGGCAGCAGGCTGAGCACGATCGGGGCGGCCGAGGGCGTCGTTGGCTTCCACCAGATGTATCCGACGAAGCCGGACGAGAAGACAAAGGACTCGAAGAGCAGGCCAATGATGAAGACGAAGATGCCCGCAAGGATGCCGACTCGCGCGCGGCGCACGAGTGTGGTGATGAAGAAGGCAAAGACGATCATGGCCTCGCCGAGCAGGAAAAAGGTGACGAGCAGGACGGCAAAGTTGCCGTTCTTGAAGGTGGCGAACTGGAAAGCGATGCCAAGGATGCACGTGACGACGGAGCTCGCGAGGACGAGCAGGGATGTGGACAGGAACATGCTGAGCCAGTAGACGATTGGCCGGAGACCCATCATTTCCATGCCGTGGCGCAGCTTCTGCTCCTTCTCGGTCAGGATCTGGTTGACGACGTTGATGAAGATGACCATGACGCAGCTGAAGAAGAAGACGGGGCCGAGGTTCTGGACGATCGAGTCCGAGAGGGTCTTTGGCGGCACGACGGGCCAGTCGCGCACGGTGACGTCGATGGAGGCCTTGACTGTGGCGGAGGGGTCGTTGAGAACGGTGATGATGGCCTCGTCGAGGCCGCGCATGAAGGCGACAAGCTGGCGACCGAACACGTCGCTGCTGTTTGCGACGCGGGTTGAGTTGTACCAGATCTGATACTGCACGTTGTTGACGCCGTTGGTGGTTGCCTGGTTGAATGTGATGCCTGGGAAGCGGGCTGGTCAGCAGGTGCAGGGCAGCGCTTCGCAGTGCGGCCGCGCGCGACGCACCCCATGCGGTGACGTTGGGGTGGCGCAGGGCATAGTTGTAGATGAAGTCGGGCGAGCCGACGGGGACCATGTCTAGGTTGCGGGACGGGATCGCGGCGAGGTCTGGCGGTGCGATGGCGCTGGCGTCAGCTGGCGCTGGTGCAGGCAGGGCCGGATGGGCGGGCGAAGGCGCACCGCTCCAGGCGCCCTCGAGCGCCAGAGCCGTCTCGCCCGTGCGCTTGGCGTTGAGGGCGGCGAACGTGCTCATGTAGCTCTGGGTTGCAGCGGTTGCGGGCGTGAACATGATGTTGATGCACGGGATCGACGAGCGGCCCTGCGACGTTGGCGGCCATTGTGTCAGCAGCGGGGGGGGGG
>JADGIZ010000086.1:0-27947 GCA_027604665.1 Polyrhizophydium stewartii | reverse complement strand
CCTCTGTGGCCGCTGCCGCGTCTGTGGCCGCTGCCGCGTCTGTGGCCGCTGCGGGCGCTGCGGCTGCGGGGGCGGCGGGCGCAGCACGAGCGGCGGGTGCGGCGGGTGCGGGCACGTCCGTCACGCCCGCTCGTGGGTCCGCCGGCATCGTCATCGATGGCGCCTGGGGCCGGCCGGTGCGGCACACCGCTCTTCCGCCTGCTCGCCCAATGACTGACCCAATGACTGCCCAATGATTCCCGCCGCGACCGAACTTCACTCGTCTTTTCACCGGCGTCGAGAGCCGCCCCGAGCCGCCAGCCGCCAGCCGCGCATGCCCGACCCGGTCTTCGTCACCGCCCTGCGCGCCGCCGGCCGCGCCGGCGCAAAGGAGCGCCTGTGGACAGACGCCGCGGCCTCCGTGCCCGCACGCGACTTCGCCTCCGCCACCCACGTCTCGCTGCCCGCGCCGGCTCAGGCGTCCGGCCAAGGGGGCGACCCGCCCGCAAGGCAGCTCGTCTTCAAGATCACGGACCGCTCCGGATACAAGGACTACGAGGTCGGCTCGGTGCTCTTCTTCTTCCTCAACATGACGCTCGACCACCAGTCCTACCTGCGCCAGCTCAGCGCCACCGCGACCCAGGGCCGCGACGTCGTCCCCATCTCCTTCATCGACAGAAAGGACTTGATCGACTACCTGACCGGCGTCATCGCTACGTCGGTCAACGTGCGCTCGGCCGTCTCCCACGCCGGCACTGGGGATGGCACAGCAGGATCCGCCGCAGGAGAGGGTGCGTCTGCACCACACTCACGTCCTAGCTCCGAACTCACTGCCTCTCGTGCTCACAAACCCGAACCGGCGCCGCAGGCATCTCGGCAGCGACGTCCCTAGATGCCTTTGTTCAGGAAATAGCACGCAAGCGCAAGATCCTGCCCGAAGCAACCGTCCTTGTGCGTGCTGTCGCGCAGGACTTGTCTCTATTTGTCGTCTGCCCAGTGCTGACCCAAATGTCGCGCCGGATGCAGGACAAGGAAAACACAAAGCGCATCTGCGCCATCGAGCGCACTATCAACACCCCGTCGTCCGTCATGTCGATTATCTCAGGAACAAAGGAAAGTCCAACGAGCTCCTTCCGCCGCCTCGCAGTCAACAAACTGACTTGCTGCCTCCTTGTGCGTCTCGGCTCGGTCTCAAATGCAGAACTTCACCTCGATTCAGAAGCAGGCATACGACAAGTTTGTCCGTGGAAAGGACGATTCGTCTCGCACCGCGCAATGTGCGACTTGCCAGAGCCACCCGCTCCTGCTCGTATTTCATCTATCTAACTGCTGCTCGGAACCTTTCTCAAACAGCATCGTCCAAGCCAACCTCGTCGCGCAACCCACGCCTCCAAAAGAGTCAGTCGTCTTCCCAGCAAAAGTCCAAGCCAGACCTGAAAACCACAAAGATTGCTGCTGCCGCCGCGAGCGGAAAGCTCCAAAAGCCAACCAAGGATGGTGCGGCACAGAGCGTGCGCCTGCATCTGCGTCTGGATCCATAAGCTGATGCACGCTGGCAATCACAGCATTCCCAATCATCATGGTACCGGCCGCCGCGCAATCGCTGCTTACACTCTACAACGTCAAGGAATTCCTGATCGACCAAAAGTAAGTCGTCTCCCCGCCTCGTATTGCAGGATGCGGCTTTGCGATGAGCACGCGGCCAATCCATCCCAGATTCACGTCCACAGACGAGTACCGCAACCGCGGCGAGCACAAGCCCACCCAGGTCATCCTCGAGCGCGACCCTTCCAAACTTGCGCCCGGCTCCCAGAAAAAGTTTCTGGTCCTTGATTCAATCGAGACGCTGCGTCCGCCCGACTGGTGGGCACTGCGAGTCAGCAAAATCTGTCTTTGCCCTCTTGCGCGCTGACTCCCTGCACCGATCCAAGGGACCGAGTCGTTGCTGTCTTCACGAACGGTCAGGAGTGGCAGTTCCGTGGCTGGAAGTGGGACAAGCCGGTGGACATCTTCCACAACGGTAAGCAGACAGGCTCTATTGTCTTGTCCGCGATTCGCCAACTCTGCTGACGATGCCCACGTCCCCCTCCAGTTCTTGGCTTTTCGCTCAAGTTCCAGGACGAGCCTCCTCCGGGCCAGACTCCTTCGTGGAACGTCGAAGTCCTGAATGTATGCTTTGATACTTGGCTCGCATTGATTGAATTCGAATCGCTCGAGCTGACGCGTGCAACTCGGCGCAGATCCACCGCTCCCGCAGATATCTCGACGGCCCCGTCGTGTACAATTTTTGGCAAAAGATCGACGGCAAGGTCAAGGCAAGCAAGGCGGGCCTCTGGTAATCGGTCTCGAGCGTTCTCACCAAGCTAGGCTGCCGCGTTCTCCGTCGGACACGACGCTCACCTGCACCAGCGACGCTGGCTCGCACATGGGCAGAATAAACCGAGCTCGCGCAACACCAGACGCCGCGAGCAACATGCCAAGAAGGATATCCCCCGTCCCCACTCTGGTTCGACCGACTCCGCTGCGATTAGAATTTACTCGGTTTGCTCAAACAGTTCCTCATCCTTGCGGATCTCGAACCGAACCACGCGCGCACCACCCGCAGCGACGCAGCTGGGACTCCCGCAAGAACAAACGTCCTCTCCGCCCACACCCCACGTCTCTCAAGACGGACTCGCCAGGCACTCCCCCGCTTCGCAACAGCACCCCGCGTCTCTTGAACGGCAAAGAGAAGGCACATCATCTCTCCCTCCTTGGCCGTCTCTGTGCAGACCGCGCATCTGCTCGCCTCTCCGACGTCGCAACCCCACCTTCGGCAGAGCCCCACCTCCCGCTTCGCGCCACCACCACAGCTGCTGCCCAGGGCACCCAAAGCGTACTCTTCTCGCCCAACGCCCGCGCCGCGCTATTCTCCACAGGCACCATGAGCTTCTCGCGCATGTCGCTGTCCGCCGCGACGTCTCATCCAACGTCGGGCAGCCCAGGCGGTCTCGCGGCCGGCGGTGGCGATGTGTTCCTTGACGGCCGCCGCAGTATCGCGAACGTCCCAGCGCTCTCTCACAACACTACGCAGCACGACTACGACGTGGCGAGGCCTGAGGCTCTCTCGCGCTCGTCGGCAGCAACAGGTCCGTTCCAGTCTCGGTTGACGAGAGACGCGTGTTGTTGGCAGCATCTGGGCAGATTGTTGTCGCTGCTGTTGTCTGCTGCGGCCGCTATTGCCACCACAGTCGACATCGCTGCACTCCCCGAACCGCTGCTTCCGCGCCATCCTCGGCATGCGCGTACATCGACCGGGCGGCTGACGCATGCCCACCCGTCAACACCGCAGAGAAGGACGCCCCGCTCATGCAGGGACAAGGTGCTCAGCGATTCTCGACCACCGCTCACGCGAGCCACGTGCTCCAGCAGCAGCCGCAGCATCACTTTGCCAGGCCTGCGCTCGCCCACAGCGCCAGCATCGATCGGCTTGCAGACACGCAGCTGGAGCTTCCGATTCATCCAGACGACCTGGCGCATGCCGACCGAGAGGGTGTCCCCACTCAGGACGAGCGCGGTGCATCGCATGCCGAGCAAGAGCAGCTAATTCAGATGCTGTGCGACTTTCCTGTGCGTGCTGCCTACGCCCGCGCTCGTGCTTTGGTGCCGCTGCCAGAAGATGGCGGGACAGGCCTGCTGACACCGACACGACTCTGCAGGATGGCTTCTCGATGCTCTTGCGCGAGGCGAAAAAGACCATCTCGAGCACAAAGGCAAGCCTTCCGCGAGTCATTCCAGCGCGGCGGATTGCCGCTTACTTGCCTCGCACCGCAAACCCAATACATCTACGCGTGACAATGCTGCCGGGATCAGGAGGTGATTCTCATGATCCGCAAGCGCGCCGAGGCCGAGGAGCAGTATGCCAAGAGCATGCACCGCATCGCACAAATGTCGCTCAAAACAGAAGGCAAAGGAGGGTGAGTTTAGCCCATGGATCTCTGTATTTGATCTCATCTGCATGGCAGCCCGCGTTACGCAGGATCGAGATGGCTCACAAAAGGCACGGTCATCAAGATCCTTTGCGAATGCATGGCAGCAGTATGGACGCATCCACGAACGCCTGGGCAACTCGCGCGGGAAGTGGGCCGAGATGTTCAATGCGCTTGCGGATGAAATGACGCTCATGCAAAAGGACACGGAGAGGAGCCGCAAGAACGTGAGCCTAGTCAGCCTTGTGACGGACAGAATCCGATCATTGTGGCTGACTGACGGATTATATGCCGGTGGTGGTTTGCAGCTGAAAGAAGGCCACGCGCGCCGCGTCAAAGAAGTGCAAGATGCAGATGCGGCCCTCGAGAAGGTGCGCCAGTGGGATCTTCGGCATGGCGCCTTGAGCGCGTCCGCAACTTGGCTCACGGGCCTCCTCTGACAATCCTATTCTAGACTCGCATCAAGTACGAAAGCACCTCGGAAGAGTGGGAGCGGTCTATGAGCTCGAGCAACGACGGACTCAACTCGCAGAGCTCGTCGTCGACACGAAAGCAAGGTGTCAGCAAGAGCGTGTCAAACTCTCTCATGATGTTCAAGGCTGGGCTCGAGAAGAACTTCAAGGTTGAAACTTCCTCAGATGGTCGCTCTGTCTTCCCACCAAAACTGCGTGTGCTCACGCGAATATCATGTGCGACGCCGCTGGTCCTCATTCAGCGCAACGAAGAGGAGTCGCGTGCAAAGGCAGCAATTGCAAACGAAAACTACAAGGCGCATCTGCAGTCTACCAACATGATCCGCAACGAGTTCTACCGCAAGTACCTGCCGCAGTTCATTCAAGTGCGTCGAATTTATGGCTTATGTCTCGGCGCAAGCTGTTTGCGTGTGTCTAATTCTCTGTCACGCTGACGTCCACCCGACAGAATCTCAAGCAAACGGTCGACGAGGCCGACGACAGGCTTTGCCAATACCTCATGCGCTTCGGCGATATGGTCGTGCAGCAGCGCGCAGAAGAAGAGTCCATCATCAATCCGCAGGACAAGCCGCACGATGGTGCGTTTCGCGGCCATGGCGACACGTGCTGCGAGGCCCTCACGCTTTCTAACATTCTGCAATTGCTTTCTGCTCGTTCTGAAATCCACAAAGGTTTCTTCCGCATCACCGAAATGATCGACAATCGCCGCGACTTTGAAGAGGCAGCCAAGGAGCTGACCAAGGCCAAGCCGATCGACAAGAACGATCGCGAATACGTGCCGTTCAAGGTTTGTGCTACCACGCAGGCGTTCCTTTCACTTTCCGTTTGCTCACGAGAATGCGTGCAACACTGGTGCGCAGGGGGTGCAGCCGCTCCAGACTTCACTCTCGCACAGCTTCTCGGCGTCGCTCAACGAACTCGCTACGACGCCCGTCTCGCCCGTCGGCCCAACAACACCGAGCACCGCATCGACCATGCAGCCTGGCTCGGCCGGCATCCAGCACTGCTTCGGCGTCCGCCTGCTGCAGCTCACGGAGCATGACACATCCGCAGATCCCGTACCTCTTGTTGTCATTCGCTGCATCGAGTACATCGAGACATGTGGCATCGGGCTTCCGGGGATCTACCGCGTCTCGGGGCCAAACGGACAGGTTCAGAAGTTGAAGCAGCTGCTTGACCGCGGTACGTGGCTGAAAGCGAGCGCGTCGACCGGCATACATGAGCAGCAGCGCCTGCTTATGCTGGAGTTATTGCGAATGATGTTGACGTGCAACGCAGATGCGGCCAGCGTCAGGCTGGATCAAGTCGTCGAGGACATCCATGCCCTGACTGGCGTGCTCAAGCTGTTCTTCCGCGAGCTGCCCGACCCGCTGCTGCCGCGGCACATGTACCGGCAGTTCATTGACGCAGCGAGTTGCGTAGCGCGCGAGTTTCGCGCGCACTCTCCCGTCTGCGTTGGAACGCGCGGCCGCTGACCGGCATCCCGCTTTGATGACGATGCGATTATTGTGGCTGGTGCTCGCAGAAATCGACGACGAGCGCATGCGCTTGATCCAGATTCACGAGCTTGTCAACACACTCGACGATGCGCACTACGCGACGCTCAAGTGCCTCGCGGGCCACCTGTGGAGGTGCGTCCGAGATCACAACACGCCGCATGCGTTTGAACGATCGCGAACTGACACGCTCACTCAGGGTCCGCTGCAACGAGTCCGAGAACAAAATGACCATCACCAACCTGGGCATCGTCTGGGGCCCCACCCTCATGGATCCGCCTGACGCCACGTCCGACGCCATGGACCTCAAGTTCCAGAGCAAAGTCGTCGAGACGATTGTTGGCAACTTTGAGCATATCTTCGACATGGACTGAGCCTCTGCTCGATGCTGGCGCCTGGCGCGATGTGCATGTCCCGCCGCCATTTTCTTGCTCTTACGGAGTTCACAGAGTCGCTTCCATTTTTTCCTTGGCTTCCATGGGCAGCATTGTCTTTCTGCCTCGCGTGAAAGCCGAGCGGCGCTCGCGGATATGCCGCGGCATCGCTGCGGTCGTCAAATTGGAAATACAAGAGAACGATTGTGCGGACAGATTGCGCATTCACGGCGAGGCTGAAAGCGTCTGGAGCGCTTTGGACAGCCGCACACGGTGGCATATATCATGCACACATGAGGACCAGATCGGCAGAAATGTCAACCACATCGAGCTTTGTCCGGACAGCACCGTGTCTTATTACGCCGCTTCAACGCGCAAGCACGGCGGCAACCCATTCAGGGTGCTTCTCCTTGATGGCATCGATGATACCGTCGAGCTGGTAACAAACGCCCGCAACATGCGTGTCCCACGTCGGCAGCACCTGCGAGCTCGTAAAGTAAATGAGCTGGTCGATCTGGTCCACGGTGCCCGAAAGGCGGTTCTCGCCCATCATCTTGGTGGCTACGCGCTCGGCCTGCTCGGGCGAGATGGCCAGCAGGCCACCAAGCTCCTGGAACGAGATGTTGTTGTAGAGCGTGCTCGCGCTAAGCAGGTTATGCTCGATCACGGCGCGGTCGAGCACCGTCATGTCGTCGCCCAGCCTGGCAAGCTGGTGCGGCTTGAGCGTGGCGGCAAACTCCTGCACCTCAGACGAGCGCAGCACGCGGCCCAGGAACATCTTTTCGAGGATCGCAAACACGCCGCCCTGCTTGAGCTCGGGACGCTCGCGCACGCGCTCGTCCTTGTACAGCGTCGCGAGCATGCGTGTGCGCTGCGGGCCGGCGCCGGCAAGCACCGTGCACGTCACGGCCTGCACGAGGGCGTTGATGCGCTCCGAGTCGTGCATCTCAACCACGTAGGACAGCTCGAGATACTTGGACGCCGCCTTGAGGAACGAGCGCCGGAAGTCGAGCATGCGCGCCTGGCACGCGCGGAACTGCAGTTGCATGACAATGTCCTTGGACTCGGGGAGCAGCAGCGCCGCGCGGTTTAGGTACGCCTCAGCCGTCACGGCGTCCTCGTCCTCGAGCAGCAGCCGCACGATTTGGATGTAGATGCGCAGCTTGTAGTCGCCTGTGATGGCGCGGTGGCCCGAGTCGAGCGGAATGTCCTGCAGCACCTTGGCCGCCAGCGTCCACTCTTCCTCCTCCTCGAGGACTGCGGCAAGGTGTTCGCGCACCTGCGAGATCTGGTTCCGTCGCCGCCACCCGCAGCAGATGCCAGGCGCAGATCAGGCAGCCGCAGCGGTGTCAGTGCTGCGTGCCAGGGGAGAGGTGCACAACGGCCGGCGAGCAGTCCGCCTTCCGGCGCAGACCCTGGCTGCGGCGCCGCCGGCAGGGCATCGGCACCAACGCACCTGCTCCTCAAAGGCGACGGCGCGGGCCGACATCTTGTCGAGCGCAAACTGCCAGACGCCTTTGATCGCCTCACGGTTGCCGTCGGCGGCCGCGCCAACCACGTCGGCGTCCGTCTTGTCCCTTGCCCACTCGGCGAACAGCGCCGCAAAGTCGAGCAGAAGCTGGCGGGAGAGCACTATGCCCAGCGACTCGAGCACCGCGTGCGACACAAAGTGCTTGACGTCCTCGACGACGGCTGCCAGCGCCGCCGACGCCTGCAGCGCCGCCTCTAGCGCCTGGCGGTACTGCGGCGCGCGGTCCTTGGCCGTCGACGTTGCCAGCTGCTGCAGCGCCGCCTGCATGGGGTCTGGGGGATCTTGCTCGAGGCCAGCCGCCAGTGCCAGCGTTGCCCTCGTCCTCAGGTGCGCGAGTGGCAGCGAAGGCGCCGTCGCGACGACCCGCGTGCGAGGCGATGCGCCAGCGGGGGCCGGGCGAGGTCGACGCCGCGCACTGCTCCTTCTTCCCAGCAGCGAGCTCGCACGAGTATCTCGGTGCGCGCCGAACCTGGCCTTGGCTGCGGGCTGCGGCGTCCTGACGCATGGCTTCTGCAACAACCTGGCTGCATCCAAACAACACAGAGCAGCACAAGATCCGCTTCTATCTCGAGGTCTGGCGTCTCTTCCTGGACGCTGGCTTGTTATTTCGGCTCACGCAGATTCTCTGCCAGGATGCAGCGTGCCAGCTCGCTGAGGCGCAGCCAGACAACGCACTGATGTTCCTGCATCTCTAGTATGTCTTGCCGCCGCGCAAGTCCTTCATCCTTTGCGCTGACATTGGCGCGAGCCAGCTTTGACAAGGTGCGGCGTGGCGTCAACGTGGTTGGTCGCGAGTATGAGTACGTTCGCGGGACGCCGCAAAACCGCGTCGCTTTTGTGCGGCGTCTCGCAGAGATCCTGTGTCAAGGTGGGATCCATCTGCGAAGCCTTGAGCCCCGAGTCTGCCACCATGCGCGAGTGCGGCTCACGTCCTTTTTCAAAGTAGATCGCTTCACACCGGAAGAAGTACACATGTTCTCGGAGCTTGTGTGCCCAGACTTCCCGCAGGCCGTGATTCTTCGGGCGTCGCACATTGCCCAGTTCATGTGCAAGCAACCAGCAGACAAGATCGCACCTTTGGATCAACTGATTGAGGCGTTCTGCCAAAACGCAACCACGAGAAATTCTCAGACTTATGCTCATGATTTCCTCAAATCTTCATTGCCAACAGAAGCGTTTATTAAGGCACTACGAGCTGCATTTGTCCACATAGGTGCGCCGGCACTGGTGCGCGTGTGTGCATCTCCGCCAGTCTGACGCGACATGCAGAGTTCTTGGACGCGGCGCTCGATGTCGTTCGTAGCGCTGTCAGCAAGTTTGTTTCTCAGCTTGCAACAGACGCCTCATCGCAATCTCTCTCGGATCGTCTCTCGCAGGACCAGCTGGCAAGCCTTTCGACCTCGTTGACCGAGTTGATCATGCCAATGACAACAGGCAGCGCATCGCGAGCTGATGATCAGACCGGCTCACATTCTTCAAGCCTCAGCGTGCGGACATCGTCATACATCACGCCACAACTGGCAAGCGCCTGCGTCTCTCGCGCCATCGCTTCTCCTGAGCTGCGCCGCACAGATACGGCTGGCTCGATTACATCCGTTATTTTTCTCGAGATGTGCGCGGAATGCGCTTCGCACGCGGATCATCTGCGGATGTGACGGTCGGAGACTGCATGCGAGTGAATGCTTACTTCAGGAATTTTGGTCATCTTATGCTCAAACACATTCCATGCCACTCGCAGTCAGACACGAAATGCGACAGCTGCTGAGCATCTTTTAATGTCTGCATATGGCCGTGCATGTCTCTTGCGGGCTGGGAATCAAACCCTCGGCTTCTTCTCGTCCAGTAACGAGTCATCGGCAGTCACCGCATCGCTCAGCTTGCGTTTTACAGCTGGTTGCTGCGTGCCCGCCATGGCGGTATCCGAAACGCCATCCAGACACGCCTGGTGGGCAAGCTGCGATGGCGCACGTCAGCGGCTTGAGCGTTGCGCACGGCATACCACACCACCAGCGCGTATCGCGGTGCCCACCTGGTCTCCACTCTGAACTGCGCCGCGGATCATCCAGATCTCCTCCTCTTCGTCAAAGAACTTTTCAAACGCCTCAAAGCAGACGCTGCAGCGCTGTGTTTCTTCGGTGGCAGGCAGCACGGGCACGGGCTGGCCCTTCTTGTCATCGTCGGCAGACGCCTCTGGCTCTCCACCAAACAGAGCCGAGACGGCTTCGAGGTAACCGAGTTAGCTCCATATCATTCAAGTCCACATCCGAGCAC
This sequence comes from Polyrhizophydium stewartii, assembly GCA_027604665.1. NCBI lineage: Eukaryota > Fungi > Chytridiomycota > Chytridiomycetes > Rhizophydiales > Polyrhizophydium > Polyrhizophydium stewartii. Next base: position 17,855 of record JADGIZ010000086.1, on the reverse strand, counting down.
CACGCGAGCATCGTCTCTTTCCCACCTTGCTTGTCGCTGACGTCGATATCGCGCTCGACGATCCAGTCGGCCTCGGGGACGTACCAGTCGCGGGAGAGCGTGCGCTTGCCGCGTTCCAGCGCGCGCTTGTTCTGCCGGAAGTGCCAGTCGAGATGCGCGTCCATGCGCGAGCCGCCATCAAACGCCTTTGGGAATCGCAAGCCGCATTGCTTGCACTGGAGAGGCATCGCTTCATAGAGCGCAAACACTGCAGAGGGATGGAAGCGAGTGAGGTCGTCCTGAGTCAAGCGCGGGGGCGGCGCGGCGACGATCGGCGCTGCCGTCGCTGCTGCGGATGCAGACACCGGAACGCCGGGGTAGCTCACGCCCGCCTGCTCAATGATGCTCTGTAATGCCAGCGGGTTGGCCAACAGGGCTGCAGCTGCGGCGGCGGCCGAGGCTGCGCTGGGCTGGAACCCGGGCGGAAGCATTCCGGGCCCGGGAAACATGCCCGGAAGTGCCTCGCCGGCATCAGGGCGGGCCAGATCTGCCAGCGCCGATGTCGGCACGCCAGGCAGGCCGGACGACGCAACGAGCTGCGCAAGCATGGCGGGATCCAGCGCCGGCGGCACGGACGGCACGGGCGGTGCCGGCGGTGCGGATAGAGGTGGGGCAAAACCAAAGGGCTGGCCCGACATCGCCGAGGCAAGAGGCGGATGCGGGGGCAGCGGCGGCTGAAGCGAGCCATACTGGCTCGGCGCAATCATCGGCGCAGATGCGACAGCATCGGGGGCATGCATGGCAGGAGGCGCGGCAGACTCTGCAGCCGCCATGTTCTGGATCTGGAGGGCGACTTGATTGATTGTTGGCGGGTCAAGCGGCGTGGTAATAATAACGCTGAGCAACTGCTCCAGTACCTGGATCTGCTGCGCATCGGCGGGGTCGCTCGGATGTGCAGCAACGGCAGCCCTCTTTCGTGCAAGCAGTGAGGCAATCTGCTGCTGGATGGGCAGAGTTGCCGGCCCGTTTGGCCCGATCGCAAGAGGATTGGGGATCCCAGGGCCTGATAGCGAGGGGAGTTGCGCCGCGGGCGGTATGGGCGGTAGCGCTGCGGGCGGCGGCATCGCCGGCAGCGGCCCACTGCGAGGCGGCGGGGCCGCCATCGGGCCACCCGCGAGCGAGAGTCCGGACACGCCGCCGGCGAGCGAAGCGCCGCTCGCGGGTGCGTGGACCGTCAGGGGGCGCGATGGGGGCTTTGAAGATGGAGGCGCCGGCGGAGGTGCCTTACTCGGCGCCGCGCCTGCAGGAGCACTCGATGAGCCCGGTGTCTGTGGGAACAGGCGTTCGAGGGCGGCAATCGTCGGCGGCGGAAAGATCGTCGTCGTGAAGGTCTTCCAGGTCCCGACGAGCTTCTGCAACCGTGCCTTGTCCTGTGGTGGGACCGCCGCATAGGCGGCCTTGAAGACAGCGACAATGTTGCGGGCGAAGCACGAGCGATAGACGCCGCCGACGTTCTTGAGGATCGAGTCCATGAGATACATGGCCGGAATGACATGCCTTGCGTCCGCCTGCGTCAGGAGCGAGGTCGGCGTGGGGATGGGGTCAGCATGCCGCAGGCCGGAGCGCTGGGCCGCGGGCAGCGGCGGCGGCGCACACGGGCGGCAGTGCGGCGCACGCACCCTCCGCAGGTGGTCCTCGATTGCGCGGGCGACCGCGGGCGCCGCGTGGATGCTCTCGTGAGCGATGATTGTCAGGTTGGTGATGATGGGCTTGGAGTTGAACGTCAGCTCCGCGAGCGAAGCCAGGTACGCCTGGTGGACGGCATCGAGGGCCGCCTGGTCTGGGCGCGGTGCTGTCGCGGGGGCGGCGCCCGATGCCTGCGGCGGCGCCTGGCGCGGCGCGCCGGCGGCCGGCGGCGGCACGGACACCGCGGCCGAGGGCGGTCTCGATGTCATTGGGGGTGAAAGACGAGAAATGGTTTCTGCCTCCAACACACGATGCTGGGCCGCTCTCTGTCGACCGCCGCCGCCGCCGCCGCCGCCTCCGCCCGCTCTCTCGCGGCCGTCCCCGCACCAGGCGCCTTTGCGCCCCGCTGCGCTGCGCTCGGCCTGCGCGCGGCAGCCGCCGCCGCCCGCCCCGCCATGCGCTCGCCGCTCGGTGCAGTCAGATCAGCCTCGTCGGGCCATCACGACGACCACCACGACGACTCGAACGAGCCCGGTGGCCCGCTGTTTGGCCTCAAGGTACGCGCGCGCTGCGGCTCATGCTGCTGGCGCATGCCCACACACCCGCCGCGAGCGCCCACCCGCCGCGAGCGCCCACCCGCCGCGAGCGCGCTGCCCGTGCCGCCCTTGTACTGACGGCAATGCGCCGCGACCTTCTCGGCATCACTCCCTGCGCTGCGCGAACAGAGCGGCCGCAAGATCTACCTCTGGGAGGTCATTTGGTGCATTGGCATCTACGGCGGCATCGGCCTCATGATTGTGGCCGACTTTGTGAGGACAAAGCAAGTGCTGCCTGCCCTCGAGCGAGGCGATGCGTGGACGGCGCAAGTGCTGACGCTTGCCTCTATCCCCGTGCCCACACAGGCCGTCGCAGCATGCCCGCCAGGAGGCCATCAGGCGCCTTGAGGCGCGCGGCGAGGACTTTGCATACCTGCCTCCCAACTACCGCTCGACTTGAGCGCCTTCTGCGGCCGTGTTGGCGTCCGACCCTGCGAATCAAGCGCATCCCTCCCCCCTCAACGTCCTGAAGAGCGCCTGGCGCCGGTGCATGTCCGTGCCAGCCTGCTTTAGTAAAAGACGGATGCGCTGCAAAGCAGAGACAAGCGCAACCGACGGACGATGCGCAGCGAGCTATGTGTGGCGGACATCGCTCGCCAGGAAGAACTCGTCGTGGCGGACGACGCTCATGTCGCCGTCCTCGAACCTGACGGCAACGCCGTTCTGCGCGGTCCACGTCAGCACCCCATCTCGAGCAATGGGCCCGCGCGGCCACGCATCCTCACGGGCGACACGATCGGCTCACCTTGAGCACGCGCACCACCTGCGCTTGGTAAAACTCGGTTGTTTGCTCGTCATCGCTCTCGTCTCGGAAGAGCGCATAGACCCGCTCGCCAACCCGCACGTTGCGCTGCAGTGTCGCCAGCGCCTTGAAGTCGACGATCTTGTGCTCGGCAACTCGCCAAACGGGCTCGTCCAGATCCGAGTCCGGGTCGTTGTCCACGACCGTGTACATCTGCACAAGCGTGCGTCAGAGTCAGCCGCAAAGCACAGCGCCAGCAGTCGTTGGTATCCGAGGCGATGCTGACGTACCCTGTCCTCTGGCGAGTAAGCTTCGATCATGACCTGGTAGCACGACTCCTTGAGTCTGGTGGAGTTTGGCTTCGATCCGCGGCTGCGGCCACGGGCCGGTCCACCGCTGTCATCGTCGCTGCCGCTCTGGTCGCTGTCGCTGTCGTCCCTGACTTGCACAAAGGCTGCAACGACAGAACCGCAGGGATATGTACCCTCTTCGCCATCTCCGGCTGGCGGCAGCAGATACACGGGAGCATCGCTGGTCGATGGCGGGGATGGCGCGACGCTGCTGTTTGTCGTAGCGGTGTGCTGACGCGCATGCCGGCCGAGGAAGGCTGCTGCGCCTGCGTGGTTGGGCTCGGCGACGTCCGAGTCCGAGTCGGCGGACGACGACGACGATGGTGGCACGTCGATGATGGGGACGGCCTTTTGCCGACGCCCTTTCTTGCTCGAATCTGGCTTGGCAGGGCCGGCCGAAGGCGTCGAGGATCTTGCCCGCGGTGGCTGGGAATCTGACTTCTTTGGCGCTGTCCTGGCACGCTTTCGAGAGGAACTTGTCTGGCCCGTTGGCGCTGCTCGAGAGCTCTTGGCACTTGGCTGTACCCGCCGCTGGGACGCGGCCGCCTGTGCGTCGGACATCTCGCTCTCATTTGCACTCGCCGTGCCGTCTGTGGCCTCTGGCTGTTGCGCGGCTTTGGAAGGCGCGCCGGAGCGTTTCCGTGCAGCTGCCTTGCCAGTCGAGACAGCTTTTTGAGCTTTTCCCCGCCTGGGTGGCCTTTCGGCATCGCTTGCAGCATCGCTTGTCGCGCTGCCGCCGTCAGCGTTAATCCGTGAATGGCCTTCGTTGTCGCTTCCGCTTTCAGCGGCATTTGATGCAGATGCCCGACGAGACTTGTTGCTCTGCGAGGCGCGGCGCTGCTTGGGCTTGCCAGAAACGTTTGGCTCGGTCGCCAAAGGCTTGGAGACGGACGAAGATCGCGATGTGCGCCGGGACGCATTTTTAGAAGACGCTCGCGACGAGGCCGATCCCGATCGAGATGGACGCTTCTTGATGCCAAGGTCTTGATCCGAGCCGGTTTGATCGCTGTCGGACTCGGCGGGAGGCGGAAGATCGGCATGCTTGGCCTGTTGCGCCTCATTGCGCAGCGCTTTTTTGGCCTCTCCGGACAGGGCTGGCACAGGATGAGAGTCGACATCCATTTGCGACCCGCGGCCGTGCTCTGTCTCGGTCGCCTCAATGGCGGGTTTGGCAGGAGGCTCGACCTGGCGCTCCAAGGACCTTGCCGGCGGCGAGCGAGGCGAATCTGTGACCTCGCCGGACTCGTGCTCCGAGTCTGGCCCTGGCTGCTCAGAACGCTGCTTCGAAAGCGCTTGGGGCGTTTGAGAAGAATCCCCGTTGGCAAACAAGCCCTGTGGGGTCTTGACAGTCGGAGACTGCTGCACAGCTGATGACAGCTTGCGAGCCATTGATGCCGACGGAGGTGCCGAGACCGGGCCAGAAACAGGGGACCGGGCGGACGGCGTGCGCACAAGATCTGTCTTGCCGTCGGATGAAGCGATAGGGCTCTTGAGTTGCGGATCTGCCGATGCAGTCGAAGGGGCCGCCATCTTGCGCTCTTCCTCTTCTTTAGCTGCACTCAACCGTGTGTCAGTGGGACGGGCCGGGATCGGCGGCGGCAGCAGACAGAACACAGACCTCGACGGAACTCGTCGCGAATCTTGTCCACCGCCTTGTACATTGCCTGGCGCATGCGGCGCTGACAGTCGTCGGTGCGCAGCAGCGACTTGATGCCGTGGGGCAGCTCGGCAAAGAGCGGCGCCCGGTTCATGATCGACAACATGCGGGCCTGCAGTCCGACCGAGTCGAGCAGCGCACCGTCGGCCGAGAACATTTGGATCTCGCGCGGGCCCTGCGAGTGCAGGATATGCTGCAGCTGCGCAACCAGCGCCCTGCCCTCGGGCCCAGCCTGGAAGTCCTCGAGCAGCGACTTGCGCAGGGCGTCGAAGTGGCCTCCACGCTTGAAGGCCTCGACCACGAGATCCGGTGTCAACACAGGCCCATGGGTTGCGTGGCCCGGGTGCGTGTGAGCGACGGCCGAGTCGGCGGGCGGGTGTGCGCCGTAATACATGCCAGCAGAGTCGCTGTGGAGCCGGTGCAGCGGCTGCGGGGCAAGCGCCGCGGGCCGCTGGTGCTGCGCCTGGGCCGACGACGCCAACGCAGACAACGGCGCCGACGCAGGCGCGGGCGCAGACGCATACGGAGGCGGATAACCGTGCGCCGGGCCGTGCTGGCCGTGGGAGTAGGTGCGCGGCGGAGGCCCGTGCAGCGGGGGCCCGTGCGGGTGGCCGTGCAGGTGGCCAAGGTCGTGCGGTCGCATGAGCATCGAGGAGGCTGGTCCGAACCCGCCAAAGGCGAGGTCGCGGTCTCGGTCCCGGTCTCGGTCGCGGTCGCGGTCCCAGTCCCTGTCGCGGTCGCGGTCGAGGTCGAGGTCGTCCCGCCAGCCGTCGCGGCGGTCGTCGCGGCGGTCGAGATCCCACAGGCGGTCGCGGTCCCAGTCGCGGCCGCCGCCGCGCCGGCGCATCGCCAAGAATGCCGGCAAAGTTGGATGGCCCGACCAGCGAGCAAGTCGACTCGGTCGGCACCCAGCGCACAGGATTGGGGCACAAGGCCGGCGGTCGCGGCAGATTAGAGCTTTAATGAAGTTACTTTTTAGGCCCGCCGAAGCGCTTGACGATGCGCTTCTGCGTGCGGAATGCGTCCTTGCCCATCTGACTGCGCTTGGTGCGCGCGGCCGTCTTGATCATGTCCTCGGTGCTTTCGAAGCGTGCGCGCTTGGATGCGCTGGCTTCTGCAAACTTTTCGGCTCGCTTGTTGCGCTTGCCGGCCAGTCCCTTGCCATACTTTGCATCGTCCTCCTGCTCGACGGCGTGGTGCACGTCGGCAAGGTCACGGAAGTCGGCGTCGAGGTCGCGGAACTCGTTCTGGAAGCGCATGAGGTGGCCGCGGGTCTGCAAGTCGCGCTGCATCTTCTTGTCCTTTTTGCTCAGGCTGAGGCGGATGAAGTTGGCCTCCTCGAACTCTTGGCGCTCGAGCATGCGCTCGTCCTCCTTTGTGCGTGCGCGCCCGCGCGCTCCGTAGCCAGTGCCCTCGGCGTCCATCTCCTCTGGCCTGTCGTCAAACTCGGCCTGCAGGTCGCCGAGCATGCGAGACTTTGTTGCGCGTTCTTTGAGCTGCTGGGAAAGCCGGCCGCGCCGCGCGTTGGAGCTGTCGTCGTACATCATGGGGGCCACCCGAGGCGGCCTGTAGACGCCTGACGGCTCGTCCTCCTTTGCCTTTCCGGCGCCATCTTCGTGGAAAGCATTGCCAAATGTCAGCCAAAAGAGCTGGCAGGCCGCTGCAACGGCAGAAATGCACTTACCGTTGTCGCTACCAGCGTCTCCGGCGTCACCCGCAAGCGCAGCGGGATTGGGCTTGAATTGCAGCGGGTTCTTGACGCTGAGCGCGGCATCGGTAGTGTCGCCCATGTCTTCGCCCATCCGCTGGCTGTCCTCATGCATGACCGCGGCCTTGATGAGCTTGTCGATCTGGTACTTGAGCTTCTGTTCGAGCGGTTTTGTGCGCTCAAGCACCGTGCGCAGCTCAATCAGACGGTCCACGACCGGGTGGCCGCTGATGGACTGCCCATGCAGCTTGAGCAACGATAGGAAGCCGAGATTGGTGATGTAGCCCAGCATCGTGTGCAGGCGGACCTCGAGAAGGCTGACGCCCTGCGCTGTCTCCAGCTCGCCCGCCTTGATCCTGGAACCAAGGCAGCGCCGCCAGAGTCAGCACAGGCAGCCTGCGCGCGCAGAGGCTCAGGGCCGCGCACCTCTTGATCAGCGGACTCAGGCGGGCGCGGACTTCGGCGACCTTGTCGCGGATCTGCGCAGCATGGGCAACGAAAGCAGACGCTTCATTGCTCATGATGCGCTTGGGTGCTGCGGCCGAGTTGCAGCAGACAGAAAGAAAAATGTCAGCCGGCAGAAAGGACAGCGTGGTCGGCCGCCCGCGGGCACAGCGCGCGCGGCGCGAGGTGAACAGGTGGATGTGCGGGTTTCCCCCCCCCCCGTTTGGCGCCGGCCGCGGCCACGGAAGGCCGGCCGCGGCAGCGGCTCAAGTGCCCGCGGGGCGGCTCTTCCACGATTAACTATTTGGCCTCACATGTGAGGATTATCGGCAAATTGTCGAATCGCATTAATCGGTAATCGGCCTCAGGCGCCCGATCAATACACAGAAGCTCACCATTGCCAAATTTACAATTGTGAATAGTGCTGATTCGCACCCGTGGTTTCCTTGCCGAGGCAAAGGAGGGTGCAGCAGTGGCTGCGCATCATACTTGAGAGTGTTGTTGTTGAGGCCGCGAGTACGGCGGGCCGTCCTCCCTGAGGGTCATGCCTTGTGCATCGTCTTTCAGAGGCTGGCGCAGGTAGAGCATGGCGCACTTGTGCATGTTGATGCAGGCGTTCTTGTCGCGGCACCAGATGGTGTCGCAATGGCCGCGGTGGCGGACGCCCCAGGGCATGAGCAGGTTCTTGGCGTCGTAGTTGCGGGCGACCACGAGATCGGCGCCTCTGAGCTGCGGCTTGACTGACACAGGCGGCAGCCGAGACAGCTTGCCGTCTCCAGGGCGAGGTGGCAGCCTCTTGCGGTTGGTCTGCTGGCGGGCCGCGTTGGCACCGCCTGGAGCATGAGGAGGAGCAAGTGTCAGTCGCATGGATGGCGCGAGAAGGCGATGCGACACCGACCGTTGGATGCATTGCCATTCATGGGTGCTGGTGCAGAGGCAGCAGGGGCGACTTGGGCGGCATCTGCATATGCTCCGAGTGTGTCAGCACGAGACGCAGCAGAGGCAATGCGATGCGAGAACATCACCCTGTGCGGCATCCTGCAAGGCAGCAGTGAGAGCCGCCTCCAGGCGAGCTGCGACTTGGGATGTGGCCTCACTCCGGGCGAACTTGATGGCCATGTCCGCCTCGTCCTGCGTGATCGGCAGGAGCCGCAGTGAGATGCTGAGGGGGACGGCCTGCTGATTATCTTGCTGGATGTGCTTGTGGGCGAGCTTGACCAGTAAATGGGCCTTGCGCTTGATCTGCCTGTCCTGCTTGCTCCGTGCCCAGGCCTTGAGCTCGTCCTCGGTCGGCGGCAGCTGCTTGTGCAGCACCGCCTGCTGCATCTCTTTGCCGTACGTGGAGCAACACTTGCTCGTCCTGTGCTCCTTGACCCAGCAGACCGTCTTGCCCTACACGTCAGCCAGAGTTTCGATGCAGACCGACAGCAAACAGAGTCAACATACCTCACGAATCTTTGGAAGCAACCCACGGATCTGGTCACTGCTCCTGGCTGCAAGAAGCGCTTGTTGCCTTCTGCCCTCGATGAGTATGTGCTGTGTCTGGCGGCGCTGTCGTTTTGACTGTGGTTGACTGGAGACGAGCTGGTGCAGGCAGGCGAGCGGGTGCAAGTGGGCAAGATGAGCAGCCGCAGTCAGCAATCTGCTTAACAGCCGCATCAGCCATGCGCACTCACTCAGTGTCTGAGGCCAAAACATCCTCGCTGCTGCCCTTGTCCGAAGCAGCACCATGTTGCACCGCCTTGCCTTTCTTACGCTTGTGCTTGGATGCGGTTGCAGGGGCTGCAGGCTGTTGGATCGGCAGAGTGGATGCTTGTCAGCCACGGCCGAGGCACAGACCAACCGCAAACAGGCCAACGCACCATATTCGTGGCAGATCCAGTCACTGCAACTGCTGCGTTGGCACCGCCTGCTGCGACGTCGCCCTCGACCGCACCATCAACCGGGATGGGTGCAATGTCGTGCAGGTCGGCCGCCTGCAGCAAGCAGCAAGTAGGTGTGACAGCAAATGAACAGCATTCAGCAACAGCAGCAGCACAACAGACATTTCGACACACCGTGTAAGCGACAGGCACCAGCAGACAGATCGGCGCAACTCACAATCGTGCCAAAGCCTGTGCGATTGGATGGCTCGTCGTGGATTCGGAGCCCAGCCGCCATGACGGGTCCCTGCGACAGGGTGGCTGCGTCGAGTGCAATGGTCTTGCAGCAGCCAGTCTTGGACTGGTGCGTCTCGCAGGTTTTGAGCCACTTGTAGGATTTGCGGCAGGTCTGCAGGGATGCTGCATGTGGTTGGATCAAGCAGTTGCGGGTCAGTGTCGGGCTTGCAAATCAGAATCCCAGATCCCCCGTGGCCTTTGTGCGGCAGCCAGGTTTGGAGGAGCGGCAAGGGGCAGCACAGATGTTGCAACACACCGTGCAGACAACGGCGTGGTTCGGGAAGTGCGTCTTGATGTGCGAGTCGATCTCTTTGTGCCTGGAAAACTCGTTGCAGCCAATCCAGTTTCACTTGATGCGCTGCTGGTCCCTGCTCTTGCGGTTGATGTGTATTGGGCGCATGTGGTCGTACAGGGCGTCGGGCGAGGCAAAGGTAGCACCGCACGCGGCCCCCTCGACCCCCCCACTATGTAGTATTCCCGATTACAGCTGACTACTAACGTCCTACGGACGAATCTTCGAGTTTCATTCTTGCTTCTTGGCCTTCGGCCGAAATAAACAATAACGGCAAGATGAGGCACACCTGCCGACCGTCTTCGCATGCCACCGGCCGGTCGCCATCGTGCAGGCTCCGCGCTCGTGGGTCCAGGCCACGGCAGGGAACGGCGCTCCGCCGGAATGCGCGTGCCTATTTCGGGACTGTGCCCAGGGGCCGTTTGGGATGCAGTCGGCGCGCACCGCGCGCACCAGGGGCGCCTCGCGAGGCGCGCCAGCTCCGACCGTCAAAAAGCCCGATGCTACCGCAGCCTCGTTCCCTCAAGACCCTGCCCCACTCATGCTTCTTTCGCTGAACGCCTTGCTCGGCGCGGGACTTGCCCTCGCAAGCCTCGCCCGTGCCACCAACACGCACAACCTCACCATCGTCCTGACCGGTGCGCTGCCGCGGTTCCACGCAACGCCACCCGCGCGACGCTGACAGTGTCCTCGCGGCAGCGGACAACTACTACGACCTGCATCTGGCCGGCGGCCAGCGCATCGAGGGACCGAAAGACAAGTCCTCGGTGTATGGCTGGCAGCAGATTCAGTCCCACACTAAGATCGTCTCGGGCAACGGCCCCTGGCTCATTGCCGCCAAGGCCCAGGACTACGGCGTCATCGCTGGTTTCTTTGCCGCCGTCTATCTCGACGGCCAGCCATACACGGCTACGGCGACGGCGGGGAACAAGTTCCGCATCTCGATGGACACGCCTGGCTCGGGATGGGAGTCCAGCGCGAGCTACAACGATGCCGCCTGGCACACCGTCACATCTGACATCTGCCAGAACGTTGCCAGCCAGTGGGGCTCCATGCCTGCCGAACTCGACAAGTTGACACCCGGCCTAAAGGCGCGCGCAATGTGGTACCCAGATTGCTCGGCCGTCGGCAGCGGCTCGAATCCCAAGACTGCGTACTTCCGGCTCGTTGTCTCTCTCCCCAAGGTTTGCAGCCGATCTGGTGGGCGGAAGGCACGCGAATTCGGCTGACCTGGAAGAATCTCGGATCCCCAAGCAGACGTACACAACCACGGCTGCGAAGACCAGCACCGCTGTCGCAGCGACCAAGGGAGCTGGATATAATGGCAAGAATGCCGCAACGACGACCGCATACTCCGCCAAGACGACGGTCAAGGCATCGACCACCGGCTATGCCGCCAAGACCACCGCCAAAGCCCCGGCAACTGGCTATTCCGCCAAGACGACTGCAAAGGCGTCAACGACCGCCTATGTGGCCAAGACGACGACCAAGGCATCGACCACCGCCTATGCCGCCAAGACCACCGCCAAGGCATCGACGACTGGCTATGCCGCCAGGACTACGACGGGCTATGCCGCCAAGACGACTGCCAAGGCCGTGGCGAGCACCGTCAACTATGCCAATGGAAAGAACCACGCCACGCCGACCCCGACGCCGGGCAACGCTTACACCCCCTCGAAGGGATCTGACGCAAGCGGCAAGCCGAAGCGCCCGCACCGCAAGGGCCACGGCGCAGACGACACCATCGTGATCATCCGCCTTGCTGACCCGTTCCCCGAGTATGAGCTCACGGACGAGGAGCGCCGCCGCGGTCATGAAGAGATTATCATTGAGGAGCTGCTTGACCACTGATACCGCAACATCCGCGCTTCTTGTCGCAGCCTTTCTTCCCACTGCTCTGATGCTCTTTCCCGCTCTCAGTTTCCCGCCTTCGCACTCGATCAAGCACATCCGACGCAGCGCCTGCCCTACCGATCCCACTCTGCTCTTTTTGACATTCCCGGGCCGCACTCGCGGCCATGTTCACTGAGCAGCGATACCACCGGTGACCGGGAGGGCACAAACCAAAATACATCGTGCTTGTGCCAGTCGCCGCCCTCAGGACGCGTGAGGTTCTCGGCCGATTCTCTCTCGCAGCGATGGGGCCATCAATGGCCGGAACGGGTCCCGTCCGACGCACCGCGGCCAAGGCCGCATCCGAGGCAGACGCCCGCGCCGCCGGCGACGCAAAGGCTGCCGGCGAGAGCGCAACCAACTGGGGCCGCTCATGGGGTGAGTGCGCCTCTTCGTCATGCCGCTGTTGCCTCCGCCGCCGCCGAGGATCGCTCGCCGCCTCCGCTGACCACCGCTGCCCCGGCCCGACCGCACCCCGGCCCACGCCCCCGCGCTCAGACATTGGCATCTGGACCGTCATCGGCTGCTACTTCATGCTCGCCTTCTGCCCGTTCATCGTCACGTACTTCTGGATGGCGTGCGACTCGTTCCAGTGCTCGATCGTCGCGCCGGTCGAGTACGTGCAGGCACACGGCTTCGAGCAGCTGTACCACAACCACTTCCCCAAGCCCACCGTGTGTGAGTGCACCCGTGCGGGCAGCGCCGCCCTCTGCCGCGCCTGCACGCCCGCCCGCCCGCCCGCCTGCCGTGCCTTCCCTTCCCTCGCGGCCTCTGCCCGTGCGCCTCATCCGCGGCCTCTGCCTGCGAGGCGACCAGCCCTGCGCCGTCGAGGCGATTTTGTACCATGCGGCGCCTCGCGGGCGGGCGATCTCTTTGTGCGGTCCGGCTGACAAGCGCCGCTCGCGTGCCCCCGTGCCGCCCTCGTGCTCGCTTCGCCTGCCCTCGTGCCGCCGCTGCAGTCGGGTTCCAGCTCTACTTTGGCTGGCTCAGCTTCCAGGCCATCCTCTACATGCTGCTGCCCGGCAAGATCGGCTACGGCCAGACAACGCCGGCCGGCCACACGCTCGAGTACGTCGTCAACGGCCTGCTCGCCTGGTTCGTCACGCACGCCCTCTTCATCGCCGGATCGCTCTACTTTGGCCTCTTTGACGCCTCGATCATCGCCGACAACTGGGGTGCCCTTCTGATCGCCGCAAACGTCTATGGCTACTTCCTGACCTTCTTCTCGTACTTCAAGGCATATGCCTTCCCGTCGCACGCCGAGGACCGCAAGATCTCCAACTCGGCCGTCTACAACCTGTTCATGGGCATCGAGTTCAACCCGCGCCTGGGCAAGTACTTTGACTTCAAGCTCTTCCACAACGGCCGCCCGGGCATCATTGCCTGGACACTGATCAACTTCTCGTTTGCCGCTGCCCAGTACAACCGCATCGGATACGTCACCAACTCGATGCTGCTGCTCAACTGGCTGCACCTGGTGTACGTCATTGACTTCTTTTACAACGAGGACTGGTATCTGCGCACCATCGACATCGCCCACGACCACTTTGGCTTCTACCTGGCCTGGGGCGACACCGTCTGGCTCCCGTGGATGTACACGCTGCAGTCGCACTTTTTGCTGCGCAACCCCATCGACCTCAGCACGCCCGCCTTCACGGCCGTCTTTGCCATCGGCATGGTCGGCTACTACATCTTCCGCACCGTCAACAACCAGAAGGACCTTGTGCGCTCGACCGACGGCAAGTGCCTTATCTGGGGCAAGCCAGCAAAGGTCATCCGCACCGAGTTCGCGACCACGGACGGCAAGATCCATCGCTCGCTTCTGCTCACCTCGGGCTACTGGGGCATCTCGCGCCACTTCAACTACGTCGGCGACCTGCTCATCTCGCTGGCCATGTGCCTGACCTGCGGCACCGGATACATCCTGCCCTACTTTTACATTGTCTACATGTCCATTCTGCTGTACCAGCGCATTGAGCGCGACCACATGCGCTGCAAGGGCAAGTATGGCGACTACTGGGACCAGTACTGCAAGGAGGTGCCCTACAAGCTGATTCCGTACGTCTTCTGAGCGGGCATGCTCCCATGTCTTGTTTCCTTGGACCACCTTGCGCTGCGTGTCTTTTTGGCTCCTTGCGCAGGAAGGCTCTTTTCTTGCTGCCTGCTTTTTGGCAATGAACGCCCGCCTGTCGGTGCTGCTGCGTGCCCTGTGGATGCATGGCGCAGGGCTTCGCCGCCGCCAAAGATTGGCGCGCCGGGCAAGGCTCTGCCTTTCCGCTGCCCGCATGCTCCGAGACGCGACATCTGGCGTGCCAAGCCTGCCTGGGCTGCCCGGACCGCAGGCCAGCAGCGATTCGGCCTACCTCGCATCGGCCGGCTCCCACGGGCAGCAACTCCTGCAGCCGCAGCTGCCGCCGCAACAGCCGCAGTCATACCCAGCCGATCCGCCATTTCAGGCCCTGGCGGACCCGTCGCTCGGGCAGTCTCTCACGCTGCTGCCCCAGATCGACCAGGACGACATTCTGCAGAAGCACTGTGTGCGCGTCCAGCATACGCTGCTCGACTCGGTCGACAAGCGCGTCGCCGAGATCGAGCAGCATCTGCGTGACAACCAGGCGCTGCTCAAGCGCACTCAAGACGACAAGATAACGGCCGGCGAGGCGCTGTATCAGGCCAAGACCGAGGTCGGCAAGCTCAATGCAGCGCTCGCGACAACGTGCGTGCGTCGCCGGCAGAATGTGTGACCCAAGGCTGCGCATCGTGCTGCCGGGCGGTTACCGCCATGCGCGAGGCGCCATTTCGTCGAGGACGAGCCGCTTCGCGGCCCTGGCATGCTCGCGCAGTCTGATCGCCTGCCCTTCTCCTGCATGTGCCTGCCAACTCGAGTCCTTCGTAGGCAGCGGTGCTAATATTCGCCGCGCAACTTGCTGAATCTGACTGTGTCATCGACTCGCTGCACCCTGCTTCTGGCACAGTCGCTATGCGCTGCAGAACGCCGAGAGCGAGCAAAAGGCAGTCGCCATGCTGCAAGCCATGACAGAGAGCGACATTCAGGAAGTATTGAAGGTTAACAAGATGCTTCAGCGCGACGTCGAGGCACTGCGGCGGCAGCACGAGGAGGCGCTCGCCAAGATGAAGCAGATGCAGGAAATCAACACAAACTACACCTCCGACTTGAAGATCCAGAAGCGCATCCAGAACAAGCTTAAAAAAGAGCTTGAAGTCTCGGAGCTCAAGCGCAAGCAGGCCGAAGAGGCTGTTGAAGCGGAAAAGCAGAAGTACGAGATGGTGCGTGTCGGTGGTTTCGTGTTTAATGTTTTCGTCGTCATATGCTCTGACGTTGCGAATCTAAAAGGCGGCCAATAAGCGGCATGAGCTCGAAATCCACTTGGAGAGTCAAAAGTCCGAGGCCCTTGTCGCGCAAAAAGCAATCGACAACATGCACCGAGGCATGTGCGGGTGCCACGATTCAATGCCATGTCTCGTTTTCAGACGCTGACGAACGCTGGTTTGCAGAAATCAATGAGCTCACTAGCATAAAGGAGGCAACCGAGAAGCAATGGTCCGAGGCCATCACGGCCATGTCCAAGCGCGACAAGTCATTCCAAATTGTCGAGGACGCAAAAGAAAAGCTACTAAGCCAGTTCCTCGAGGCCCGAAACTCGATACGTGTGCTGACGCTCGAGAGAGACGAGACGCTCAAGAAGCTAACCGAAAAAGAACTTGGTGCGTTTGCGCGCTTCATTAGCTGCAGACACCGCCGTGGATCCCTGACGTTATGAGTGCAGAGTGCGAGGGAGCGCAACGCACGCTTTCGGATCTGCGGCTGCTGCACAAGTCGACGCTCGAAAAGTTCGGCGAGGTGCGCAACGGGCTCCAACAGGCTGAAACGGCCGAGTCGCTCTACAAGCAAGAGGTCGAAAAGCTCAAGCGCACCGAGGAGCTCAAGTCTGCAGACGTTGAAAAAAAAGCAATGGCCATATCGTCGCTCAAGGCAAAGATCACGCAGCTCAAGAGCGACTTTGATGAGAAGATGCGCCTGCACGTGCCCGTGGTTCGTTGGCTGTCCAAAATGCGAGCAATGTCGCGCGGCCGAAAGCTGAGTTGAGCTTTCTTTCGCAGGAGCACGCTGTGCATCGCGAAGAGATTGTGAAGCAGCAGGCGGCTGCAGAAGTCAAAGCCGTGACTCGCGAGGAAGAGACAAAGAATATCAAACTGCGGCGCCAGAATGCGCAGCTGCAGATGAAAGTCAACGAGACGGCCGAGAAAGTGGTCAGTTGTGCTCCTAATCTGCTGTTTGGGACATTAGATGTCGCGGGCTGACCCAGACACTTTTGCAGCTGCACGTCACACAAGAGCGCGACATGATTCAGGAGCAGTACCAGGAGATCAGCGCACACTATTCGAAGCTGTATGAGGAGGCCAAGCATCTGATTTACGCTCTGGAGCGCCGCGAGCATGATCTCAACTTCCTGCGAGCCAAGATGAGCCAAAAGGAGGCTGGTGGGTGAAAATGCTCATTATGCGTAACTCCAGCGGCGGTTGACGAGCAGGAACATTGTGGGAAGACAACACGGGGACGTTCAATCTATTGATGGGAAAGCTGCGCAAGGATCTCGCCGATTCTGCCGACGAGAAGGACCGTCTTCAGCAGCTATGGCTCGAATCGCAGAAAGACGCACTCAAGGCAAAGGAGCGCGTCTCGCAGCTTGAGCAGGAGAATGCGTTTCTGCAAGTGAGCACCGGTCGCATGCTCAGCGTGCACGACACACGTAAGTGCTGACCACACTGGCACACAGACCAAAATTGGCATCAACGACGCTGTCAAGACCAAAACGAACAGCGAGCTTGCTGAGAGCAAGAATGAGGCGTTTGAGCAAAAACTCGAAGCAGCAAAGCTCTACAATGAGCTGCGGCGGATCCAGCCCGTCCTCGATGACCTGCGACAGAAAAATGTGGGAGTAGCTTCAGTCACTTGGCCACGTGCGCTGAGCTGACGTACAAGCGCAGAAAACCTTGGAGCAGCAACTCCACGAGGCGCGGCTCAAGCTTGAAGAGGCACACGTAAACAACACGGTAGGCATCAATGCTTTTCGCAAACAGCATGTGCGGCGTGGAACTCAACGCAATGCATGCTTGTACTTTTAGACATCAACGCAGATGCTCAGGACAGAGATTCGAAGGCTCTATCAGGATCGTAGTGAGCTCAAGCATATCCGAAGCGAGAACGAGCAAGCGTCTGCCAAGATCGAGCGCAAGACCGAGCTCTTTCGCGAAATGGTTGACAAGCTCAAGTCGGAGCGCTATGAGCTGCAGCGTGCTAATTACGCACTCAAGCGCAAGGCTGAGGAAATGGAGCGCAAGTACTTTGACGCCAAGCTGCAAGCGCGGCGGATGACAGACAAGCAGCGCATCGAGAATGCTCGTGCAACGTGAGCGCCGCTGCGACCGGATGCACCTCCGGGAAGGCTAACGCCCTCAAATCGCAGGATTGGCGGTCATTCTATTGCTTCGATCCAGGCTCAGGCAGAATCGGGGCAGCTCGGCGATAGTGCGGCTGGCAAGTCGCTGAACAGCCAGGCATGGGCCAGCCTGCTGTCTCTTTCAAACGGATCGATGGTGGAGAGCATGCAGGCGCCGGCGGGAACGGCAATCGTGAGCCATGCCGACAGTACGGCCCCTGGGTCGGCCAAAACGGGCTCTGATGCCTCGCAGCAGCAACAAGGACGGCGCGAGATCAGGGATGTTCCAGGTGAGGCAGAACTTGTCAGTGCAGCTGACAGCGGGCCTGGGTATTAACGCGCACGCGGACAAATGGCATGGGCAGACTTTGAGGCTTGGCGCCTCAAAATTGATAGTCTTGTCAAGGAAAAGGATTATCTTATGATTGAGAACAAGAAGCTTCAGGAGCACATCGACGAGGTTGGCGGCCGCGCTGCCGTCGTGGCATCCGCGGACAGCCGCACTGACAAATCTGTACATCTCGACGCCCACAATAGCAAGGAGAGCGCTTGACCAAGGTTGAGAGACAGCTCTTTGAAGAGCGGATGAAGCAGCGAGCGACAGAGCGCAAGCACGGCGAGCTCGAAGAGCAGGTCAAGGCTCTGACCAAAAAGTACCAGCGCGCCGAGAAGATTGCGTCTCACATGGAGCAGCAGATTAAGGTTGGCTTTGCCCTTATTTTCCCGGAATATGAGCTCGCGCTGACACCGCTCGCGCGCTGCCGTGCAGGAGGCCAAACCCAACTTCAAGATCGACTACCAGATGCTTGGCGATGCCGAGCCGTCGACGCAGCTCCTGGCTGCGTTGTTGTCGTCCGAGGCGGCGGCGGTGGCGGCGGGGCCAGGGG
>JADGIZ010000085.1:0-28006 GCA_027604665.1 Polyrhizophydium stewartii | reverse complement strand
GCCCCCCGCCGCACCGCATCGCCCCCCGTCGCACCACATCGCATCGCATCGCACCCACGCACTCTCGTTCATGCAATCGCAAGCTCGTCGCAGTGCGAGCAGATAAAGAACAGCCCGATCGACGCATCGAACCCGGCCTGCAGCGTGCCAAAGTGGCATTGCGTGCTGGCCCGCGCACCCAGTCAGCGAGCCACTCCCGGCGACACGCTGCAACGGCCGCCCCCCCTCCCACCTGTGCTGCTCTGCGATTTGGTGCAGGCCGACCTGGAACTCGGCCAGATTGGGCGACTGGCGCTGCTTCGTGCATGCCGAGCGCGATTGTGAGCCGCTGGTGCGCTGGCTGGCAGCCGGGCACGGCGACTCAACTGCAACAAACAGCCCGCAGTTCGCACACTCGATGCGGCCAGGCGCCTCGGAAAGTGTCGGCAGCTGGCACACGGGACAGATCTCGCTCCGCAGCGTCTGCGACTCGTCCATGTCCATCTCGGCATCGGCGAGCGCCGTCGAACTCTGCGTGCCTGCGTCGCCCTCGTATGTGTCCAGCACATCAGGCCCGCTCGCCTGCTCGTCCATCAGCTCGCTGATGATCTCGGCCTCGATCTCGAGCCCGCGCTCGGGATCGATGCCGTGCTGAGATGACTCCTGCTGCAACCGCCGCCACTCGGCCTCCATGACCTGCCGCACCTGCAGGCGGACGTCCGCCGTTGCACACGGTGCCACGACGTCAGCAAATGTCCGGACGCACTGCCGAGCGACGGCGGCTTGCCATGATCTCCTCGCCGAGCATCGGCCGGAACCGGAACGGTTGCTGGTGCTGCGGCACCGCAGCGCCTTCGGGGCTGCCGCCGGCCACTGCGCCGGCAGCCACGAGCGCCGTGGCGCCCTGCGCCGGGCTCTGTGCAGCGAGGCCAAACCGCCGACTCCGGACGACGTCGGCCCGGCTCTGGCGGATGCGGTCCATGCAGCGCTCCTTGAACACCTGCCGCCACGGCGACACGGGCTCGTCTTCCGAAGCACCGTCGCCGCCCCACGCCGCGCGGCGCGCAAGCGGCGACGACTGCCGCGGCGCAAAGCCGTGCGCCTTGACGGGCGTCCTGCTCATGGTGGCGGCCTCTGCGGTGAAACCAAAAGCCTCGGTCATCGCCGGCCCTGGCGCCGCCTCGCGCCAATCAGCGCGGCCGCGCCGTCTGGTCCCGTGACCGACAGTCATTTTTTCTTTTTGTCGAAACAGCTTGCCGACTTGTCGCCCCCGCCGACCACGACGATGAAGGTCTCGAGCTCAAAGGGCAGGAGCGGCTCCAAGAAGGGCGGCCAGCGGCACCAAAACAAGGTCGCCTACGTGCCAAACAAGTACTCGGCCGTCGCGCTCAAGCGCGCGGCGCTGCCCGTCCAAGGCGTGTGCCAGCGCTGCCTCGACATCATCCAGTGGCGGAAGCGCATGAACAAGTACAAGCCGCTCACGCAGCCCAAGACATGGTGCGCACCCGCTGTGCACGCCTGTGCTTGCCTCACGGCGTCCTGCCAGACACTGACGCCGCCGCTCGTCCGCACCCGCGTGCGGCTTGCAATCCATTGCAGTGCGTGGTGCTCGCAGCGCACAGTCGTCGATGCCTACCACGCCGTGTGCAAGGCCTGCGCCGCCAGCAAGGGCTGCTGTGCAAAGTGCCTGCAGCAGCACGAGCTCGTCGAGGCCAACGTCGAAAAGTCCAACGAAGAGTCCATGCGCGAGGCGCAGGAGAAGCAGCGTCTCATCGAGAGCATGTCCGAGCGGCAACGGCGCTCTTATCTGCGCAAGGTCGAGCGTGGCGACGACGAAGGCGTCGAGCGCATCCTCAAGGCAGCTGCCATCGCCAAAAGCAAAAAGGACGCCGAGGACGACGACGACGACTGGGGCCTGTCCGACGACGACGACGACGACGACGACGACGACGACGACGACGACGACGACGACGACGAGGTTGGCGGCGCGGGAAATGCCGGCGGCAGTGCCGATGACCAGGATGACGATGACGATGACGACGACGAGCAGGAAGAGGAGGAAAAGCACAAGTGAGCACAAGATATGCATGCCCCGGCCCATTCTTTATGTCTGTAATACATGTCTCAACTTGACTGCGCGGCGCCGTTGGCCTCGGCCGGAGCCGGGACACCGTCGAGCTCGCGCACGAGCCGCGCCAGATCCGCGACATGCGGGTCGGTCTCGTCGAACCGCTCGCGCAGCGCCTTGTCGAGGCCATATAGGTACTCCTTGTTGGGCCCGCTCGGGCCGACGCACTCGTAGATGTGGCGTGCGACGGCATCGAGGCTGGCCGCGGGGCCGAGGAACATCTCGTTGTCGGTCGTTGCAATGTAGATGAGCGCCTCGGGCTCGGTCACGCTGCCGTCCTTGCGGAACACGGGTGCCCGCAGCGTGTCGTAGCCGTTCTTCTCGCGGTGGTCCAGATGCCGGCGCACCTCATCGGCCTGCGCATCGGGCACCTTGTGGACGACTCCCCAGACGCGAGTCGCGGGATGCGGGTCGACATGGGCGAAGCGGCGCTGCCACTCGGGGAGCGGGACGAGCGTCAGCACGCGGCCCGGCCGCTCGGGCGTGCCGCGGTGGTCCTCGGAGCCCTGCCAGAAGCGACGCACGAAGCCCGTGACGTAGCCGGGCTCGGAACGCTCGACGGGGAAGTCTGCCTCGCTCGCCGCGGTCAGCAGCCGGACTGCCTGCGGGTCGGCCGAGGCGAATGCGCCGGCAGCGCCTGCCGCACGAGGCACGCACCGACTTTCCAGATGAGCGAGCCGTATCCAAAGACCCACATGGCCGCGAGCTTGCGGGGGCGTGCCGAGTCGCGGGGGAATGCCGCGGCAGCCGTCGCCCGGCGTGTCGTCATCATCGGTCCTCGGGCGTTCCGCGTTGCTCCGCGAGACACGGCTTCATTGCGAGCCGATGCCAACTGCGGGCAACGCACCCTCAATGCCACACCTTCTTCTCCGTCTCCAGCAGTGCCTTCCACCGCGCCGCAGTCATGTTGGGGTCCTTGAGCCGCTCGCGGACCATGCGGTTGATGGTCCGCGTCTTCTCGCGGTCCCACACCTTGCGCTTGACCGCCATCCGGTGCAGATGCAGAAGATCGTGTGCGTTCTTGTCGTGCACGGGGTTGAGCACAAGGTTGTTCTTGAACCGAGCGCGGGCGTCAAAGTTGGTGATCACGGCGACCTCGACGCCGCCGGGCGTCTCGTCGCCCGCAATGATCGTTGACTTGGCGTATGACACGTGCGCCGATTCGTCCTCGCCCTTGGTCTCCTCCCACACAACCCCCTCCTCGCCAAAGTACTCGAGCTGCCCAAGGGTTCCAATCTCGACGCGGAATGCCTTGCCGTCGGCCATCTTGAGCTCCTGGAACAGGTGGCATGTGCCGGTCTTGATGATCTGGAAGTCGGTGAGCTTCTGGCCTGTTCACACGAAGCGTCAGAAAATAGCATTCGGAACTCGCGGTGCACCCGGCGTGCCAACCTTGCGTCTGCAGGGCAGCTCCCGGCGCAAACTTGCGCCAGATGATGATCTGCGCGATTTGGCGCAGCTGCGTCGTCGGCCACTCCGAAAACATGGGGATCTTGCGCAAAAAGTATGTCTTCTCCTTCATCTCCTTCTCGTGGATGAACTTGATGATGCGGTTGTAGTCCGCCTGCGGAATTTGGGACTCGCGTCAGCGCCAGAGTACTGATTGCTTGAGCGGGACTCATATCAGCGCACCTTTTCGACGCTGACAAGCTCGCAGTATGCGGCCGTCAGAATGGTCGCTGCGCGAGGCTTGTCATTGACAAGCGCCAGGTCTCCGAATCCGCTCCTTCGGCATTTGAATGACACGTCAGCAGTGATCAGCAATCAGCAACAGGCAAGAGCCATCGTGAAACGCACCCTGCATTGAGCGTCGCAACGGCAATGCTGTCTTCTATGCGGCCGGTCTTGGATATCTGCACCGTGCACGCGCCAGAGAGGATAATGTACCATGCGGTGCCTTGGTCGCCTTGCCTAAAGACGGCGCGGTTGGGCTCGTACTCTTGGTATTTGAGCACGCCGCACAGCTGCCCGAGGATAAAGTCGCTCAAGTCCTTGAAGGCCTTGATGCCGCGCATGGCACGGAACAGGATCTTGATGTCGTCGGGCGTGCGCTCAAAGCCAGATTTTTTGAACGGTGCAATCGTCTCGGGGTGGTTGACAAAGAACATGGCGCGCAGCTGCTCGCCCACTCCCGCTCCCGCAGATGACAGATTGCCTCGGCGCTGCATGACGACCTGCGAAGTTGCTGCAGTCTTGTCGTCGTCGTTGCTCGCCTGCTGGCGGCTCTGCGCTGCAGCTGCGTAAATTGCGATGCTTGTCAGTAATCATGGCTGTGACAGCCATATAAGCATCACCACACGCACCACTCCCGCTGTTTCCGGCTGCAAGCGCTCGCTGGCGCTCCAGGATCGCCTGCTCCGCGGCCGCTTGGCTCTTGAGATACAGCATGATGTATTTCTTGACCGAGAATGCCTTGGAGTTCCAAATGGGCTCCTTGCCGTGGTTTGCGAGGTACCAATCTGCCAGCGTGGGCGGGTGGCTTTTGCGGAGCTCGTTGAATGGCGCCGTGAGCTCCAAGAAGTCCCGCACCAAGTCGGCTTCGTCAAGCGTCATGACGTGCGGCCGCTTGATGCGGCTCTGGATCAAGACCTTGCGCGTCTTGGAGTGTGCCGATTCGGGCCGGCCACCCGCACCGCGCCTGTCTACGCCAGTCGCAGGCCGGGACGCCGCAGTTGCCGGTTCGCCTTCCGACCGCTTTCCCACCGAAAGGCGCTCCGCAGCAATCGCCTGCGCGGTCGATGTGCGCGGCCGCTGAGCTCGAGCAAGATCGCCTTCGCTCTCATCGTCGGACGGACGAAGGCTGCTCTGGCTCGTTGCCGACGACGAGCGCAGTCGACGGTCGAGGCGGGTCCCTGGCCGAGACCCGTCTGGGCCGCGCAGGATGCACCGGCTCACGAACCGCATGAATGCGTCGTGCAACTGCTGCGGATCTTGCTGGATCTTGGTCGCCTTTGTGCGGCCCTCGATGGCCGTGCGCTCGGCATGCCTCGCCTCGCGGTTGTAGGTGCCGTCTGGCCCCACCTGCAGCATGTCGTCATTAGATGCATCGTGTCGCGTAATGGGGTCGCCCAAGCCGTGCTTCTCGAGGAACTCGATCGTGAGCGCAAAAAGACGCTCCGAATCTATGCCGATATCGGCCGACCCATCGTCGACGCCATCCGAGCCGCACCCAGCCAGATCGATGCCGCCAAGCGCAGCACCGCGCGCCGGCGTGTGGGACCGCTCCGCGGCCGGGGCGACCTTGGCCGACGGCGTGCGGGCAGACCCCGCCAGCTCAGACCGCAGCCTCGCCGGCGATTTCTTGCTGCCGAAGCACGCCGCGCTTGCCGACCGCAGGCGACGGTCGGCGAGCTCGTGCGCATGGTGGTGGTGACGCCGCACGTCGTCCTGGTACATGCGGCGCGAATCGAGCTCGAGCTGCCTGCGGGCAACGGATTCGGCATCGGGGATCGTGTATGCGCCTGTAGGTCCGCTCGATCGCTGCGCCGCCTCCTCTCGCTCGGCGGCTCCTCCCATTCTGTCGCTCGTTGTGCGATGGCTGTGGCGAGAGAGCGATGGTGCGCTGGCGTGTGCCTCGCTGCGGTGGCGCGAGCGGTGTGTGGCGGCCGTCTGCGGGCGCGAGAAACCGGCCATGAGATACTTGTCTGGCAGGAACAGCAAGGCGGACGGGTTCCATCGGGACCGCGACGGTCCGGCGGTCTTGGCGCGGCCTGACATGCTGCGGGCGCCGAAAAGCGCCGGAGTGTGCATTTTTTGGCTGCCTGTCGCGGCGGAGCTTGGCTGCCCGAGCGGGCTTGGCCTCAGATGGCACGACTGGGGTTCTCGAGCGGCAGCCGCAAGATTGTTGTCGTGGGGTCTGCGGCCTCGGGCAAGACGACGCTCGTCCAAAAGTGCGTCGCCAGCGTGCCCCGAGTGGGCCGTGCCGCGGACGCACCACCGGCGGGACCTTGACCCTGGCGCGGCAGATATGTCGGCGGCACGCCGCCGAGCGAGTACCAACAGACCTTTGGCGCAGAGCTCTTTGTCAAGAACACAAACGAGGGGTGGGTGTCGCCGAGCCCGCCACGACGCACGGCGTGCTGAGCGGACGTCCCTCCCAGCAAGAAGCACTCGCTGCAGATATGGTGCTGCGGGGGGCACGAGCGGTACCGCGCGCTGCTCGACCAGTTCTACATCGAGGCAAACGTGCGTTCCGCTGCGTTCTGCTGCTATCTAGCCTTCTGCGCCTGACAGCGACGGCGGCGCAGGTCGTGCTCGTGTGCTTCGACATGCAGAGCCTCGCATCGTTCCAGGAGGTCACGTTCTGGTACAACGAGGCCAAGCGGTGGGCGACAGTCTCGCGCCACACTTGCTTTTAGGGCAGCCGCTAATCAGCATTCGCCACTCAGAACTGTGCCAGATGCAAGCGTCATCCTCGTCGGCACCAAAGCAGACGACCTCGACTCGAGCATCGTCAAGATCCAGGACGCGATGAAAGTCGTGCGTCATCTCGACGCGCCAGTGCTTCGAAATACCCGATGTTCTGACGCGCTTGCAGTCAAAGGACTGGGGCATCGACTTCAGGACTGTTTCGGCAAAGACCAACGCCAATGTCGACGATCTATTCGACCTTGTCATCACCAAGCTGTGATTCGCTGGACTCAGGCCTAAAATGAAGAGCGCCTCGGCGCTTCCAACCAGCCGCGAGGGTTCATTACGGCCTCGCCTCTTTACAACAAAAGGAATGCTCGTGGACACATGAATCACGGAGAGTTGAGACGGTTGATGCTGCTGCTTATGGACGCATAGAGCGACATGCTCGAGCCAAGATTCGGATTGCTCCCGTGCCAGACAGTCTGGTAAAATCTGCGTGCGCCGTTGCATCAGCGTGCTGATTCTACAGAAAGCCGGGAGTGGCCAGGACTCACCGCGAAATCAGCGAAGAAATTGGGATCTTGCGCGGCCCATAGTCGATCCCCTCGAGCGTCAGCTGGTACTTTGCCATCCACTTTGTGATCTTCTCCTCGTCGTAGCGGCAGCGCAGGTATCGGATTCCGCCCTCTATGCCCGTGGGTGTTTCTACGATGACGAGCTTGATGTCGTACTGGTCCGTGTCGTTGTCGGCCCAGATGCGCTGCGTCTGGATGCCCTCGGCCTTAAAGCACGGCGCGTTGCCGAGCAGAAAGTCGGCAGGCGTCATGCCGCGCCTGAGCCACTCCTTGGTCTCGCGCAGGCTGAAGAACTCGAAGCGCACGTCGAGGTCTGCCGTGATGCCGTATGCGCCGGCGACCTGCAGCCGAGTGCAGGCTACGCCGTGCCGTCTGCTGTCGCGGAAGATCTTGAAGAGCGACGCAAAGAGCGAGTCAAAGGTCAGGCCCGGCTTGGACACGTCAACCTTGATCGGCATGGTGTCGGACAGCGGCCCAACAAACAGCCCATGTCGGCGGTACGACTGCGAAATGCCGAGAAGGAACTTGTCGTTGCCCGTGATGTGCTTGAGAAGCACCGCGAACGCCGCGAGACACACAACCTCGATCGACTTGACCTTCATGCGCTTTGTGTGCGTCGTCTCGGGCTGCTCTGCCTGGTCTGCGGCTGCTGGGCCGCTCGCCTGGTCTGCGGTGGCGGCGTGTGTCTGGTTTCGCAGCGGGCTCGGCTTGGCGCCGGTGCCGCTCTTCTCTTCGCCATCGCTGTCCTCGGAGTCCAGCAAGCTCTCGTTGTCAGACGAAACGTTTGGATCTGCCCGACGCTGCTTCTGACGGTTCTTGACAGCGATCGCCCAGTTGGCGCGGAAACGGCGCAGGTTGTCGAGCGTCTCGGCGTCGATGCTGAGCGGCACAAAGCCCCAGCGCGAGGATGAGTCGATCGAAGCCGGCATGTGCGGCGTCTTCTCGTACTGCCCGGCCAGCGACAGCGGCATAATCTTGGTCTCGACATACGGGGGCTTAAGGATGTAGTTGAGGCGGATGGATAGGTCGTCGTTGGATTCGAGCAGATTCTGCGTCGAGCGGACACCGTCTGTCGCGCTCTCGAGGTCCCTGGTGACCTTGGCGATCTTGCGCTCCAGAGCAAACTTGACCTTGGTCTGCTCATGCAGGCAGTCCTTGATGCGGTTGCGCACATACTCGGCAAGCGCAACAATCTTGCGGCGGTCGCGCGACATCAGACCCAGATCCTCGACAGACGCCTCGGTGATTGCCGCAAAGGTCTCGAGCGTCAGGCTTGGGGCGTCGATTTTGCGCTGCGCCTCCTTGGGTACCTCATGCTTGTCGAGCAGACCCATGATGTTGTCGGTCGCCGCATCCTCGCCCAGCACAGCCTTGATGAGCGCCATCCGCGCCTCTCGCGTGATCTGAATGACCTCGCCGCTCGCGGCATCGAGATACGTCGAAATGATTCCCTCGCCGTTCTCGCCCTTGTCAATCTCGCGGCGTTGCTGGCGTAAGATCTTGAGCTCCGCCTCGAGCTCGGTCTTGCGCTTCGAGAGGCTCGAGAGCGACGTGCGCAGGACCTCCTTTTCCTTGCCGAGCCTGCGCAGCTGGCCCTCGAGGTCGTCCTTTTCGCTGCGCTCCACTGTATCCTGCTTGACCTCGATGCACTGCGCGCGCCAAAAGGCCATGTCTGTCTTGGCGCGCTTGCATTCGTTGGCAAACTCGTGGAACTGCTCCGACTCGATCGACGCGTGCGAGTCCACGCGCGCAACAATCTCGGAGTCGGACTTGCCAAACTTGTGCAAGCGGTAGCACTCGCGGTACAGGATCACGACCTCGCGCGCGATCCATGTCAGAGAAAGGTCGTCGGCAACGAGCATGCTTGCCGCGAATACAAGCACAAAGAAGCCGTTGGGACCTTGTGGTGGGGGCTGCAGGGGGCTCGGCGGCGGAATCTCGGCCGTCGACGATGCAAGATACTCGTCGTCACCATCAGCGTCGCCACCGGGCACCTTGCAGGGCGGGAACACGATGGCTAGCACGCCAAACGGCGCTGCTTCTGAGATGTTTTCGATCCAGTTCTGCGAAAACTCGGCGACGCCGCCGACAATATCGCCGCTCTCGAGGCCTCGCATCAGCACAGCATGGCTCTGCGCGTCCACAATCTCGACAAAGGCGTCGTCGGGCACCTCTTGCCACTGGCGGCGGTCGATGATGCCCTCGACGTCGGCGTCCAGGATCCGCTCATTGCGGTAGAACTGCGTGCGCACGACCGTGTACAGCGATGCGACTTTGTTGACAACATGCACCAGGTCGATGCGGTTGAGCGAATGGTTGGCGATGACATAGGCCTGCGACAGGATGAACTGCGGCCCCTGATACGGCGTGTAAGTCGGTGACTCCTTTTCGTCCTTGGACGGGTGCAGCCGGGTGTAAATGTCCCACTGCAGTGGCGTTGCGCGGAAGCGGCCCTTGGTGCGGCCGTCGGGCAGCTGGTCGAAGCGCGACGATGGTGAGAATGCCGGCGAAGCCAGATCTGCGAAGCTGCCGCCAGACTTCATCTTGGCGAGGGAGCTCGACGAGCCACCGCCGCCAGCACCTGGGCCAGCAAGATTGGACGGATCGCTCTTTGACACGACCGAGAGCTTGGTGGGCAGGTTCTGCTTGCGCGGATCCAGCGATGCTGGCAGAATGCGCGTGCTGGCCGCACCGCCGCCGGCGGGACCACTGCTCGCTGGCTGGTGGCCGAGAGCGCTTGGAGCTCGCAAGTTCTTGTCCTCTGGCATTTGGAAGCGTGTCGATGGGTTCCATGGCGGCAGCTCCGGCAGCGGACGCGATGCCTTGCGGCTCGGTACTCTGCGGCCACGGTCGCCGCTGTTGCTTGCGGTGTCCGATTCGGCCATGTCGCTCATGTCACCGGCGTGGATCTCGCGGAACAGTGTCGTGTCCGACTTCTTGATGCTCGCCGACATGCCGGCGTCATCAGCAAAGGAGAGCCTGCGGCCCGACGACGCTGGCCGTGATCTCGGCACGGCTTTGCTGCCGGACCCAGTGACCTTGAGCGGCTCTGCCTGGCGGCCAGCAGTTGGAGGCTGCTGGGCGTTTGCCGCGAGGCCGGCGCTCATGCGGCGGAGTCCCGACGAGCTCGGGCGGTGGAGCGACGAGGTGCTTGCGGTGTATGCGGCCGAAGATGGCGGGCGGACCCCGGTGCGCGACAGATCCTGGCGGGACGATGCACGCATGGGCTGCTGCTGCTGCTGGCTCGACATTGCGCGGACCGGTCCCTGCGGCGAGATGTGTGGCGAAGGCCCCGACGCAGGCGCCGCGCCAGCTGCGATGGGCGGTGACATGGAGCGCAGGGGCAGATGCGAGTGATCGCTACCGGCCAGCATGGGCAGCGAGTGCGACAGCAGCTTTCCCTCGCGGCCGAGGGCAGCGGGCTCGAGGTCCGTCGAGCCCATTGGCGTCCTCCGCGGGCTCTGGCGCGGCGCCGCCGCCTGCGAGCCCGGATCAGCGGCACGTCGCGGGGTCTGCATCTGCGTCAGATGCTGGTGTTGTCGCTGGCCAGATGCGAGCGACTGCGGGGCGGCATAGGCGTCTGCGGATGCGTGCGGCTCGCCGGCGGACATGGCCGTCAGCATGCGGGCCTCCTCGCGGCGGCGGGCGACCATGTCGCGGAACGACGACGCGGGCCGCGCGGCCTGGGCGTCGGGGATGCTCATCGCGTCGCGTTTAGTTGGGCAAGATGCGCAGCCGCGCTGCTGATGCCGTGGCCCTCCGCCTGCTCGGCGCGCATCTCCGCCGAGAGCACCGCGCACGCGGCCGCGACGGGCTCGGACTGCGCCCAGTCCAAGGCGTCACGCCAGGCCGCAACGCCCAGCCCCGCGCCGACCTCGAGGGCGACGCCGCGACGCGTGCCGCGGCCGCAGACCGAGTGCTGGTCGAACCGCTGCGGCATGATCAGCTGCGGCGTGCCGTGCAACGAGCACGTCTGGAACGTGCCCGCACCGCCGTGGTGAACAACGGCGGCAACGCTCGGCTGTGCTTCGGCTTCGTCGCCTTGGTCTGACCCACCTGGTGCCAGCGCACTCATGATCGCATCGAGCCGCACCGGCCGCGACACAAGACGCACCGTGCCCGCGGCCGCCTTGTCCCGCATCGCAAGCGCCGCGAACGCCCGCGCGGCTGCAGGCGACGAGCACGGGCTGATCCACAGCACCACCAAGTCGCTCAGCACCGCCGCAAACGCCAGCGACCGCATCATCGCCGCGATAGTCTCGTCGCTGCGCAGATCACTCGCAAGCTCCTCCATCGAGCCGAGGCAGACAAGCACGACGTCGCGGCCGTCCCCCGAGCCCGCGAGGAACGCCAGATCTGGATCACGGGCGAGCACGTCGGCTGGATGCGGCAGCGGCACCGGCGCGACGAGCCCTGTCTGGTGCCCATGCGCAGGCATCTCCAGGTCGCCCATCGCCGCGCGGCTCTGCAGGACAAGCAGGTGCGTCGCGAGAGGCACTCGACCGTCTCCAACCGCCATCGCAACGGGATCCAGGCCAATGCGCTCCCGCACGGCGCTCATGTCGTCGAGCAGCAGCCGCCACATCCAGAACCGCACGTCCGACTCGGCCAAGGCGTCCGGATGCAGTGCACCGCTCGCCGGCGATATGGCGGCAACAAGGTCCGGCCGCGCATCGGCGAGGCTGTCGAGGAACCCGGGCGGCATCGGCGTCACGGCGGACGGGTCGAAAGGCGACACGCAGATGGCCGGCACGCCGAGGCGCTCGGCGGCCGCCCACCCAGCGAGCGAGAAGAGGTTGAAGGCGACGGCCGAGACGGCGGGCCGGCCGCTTGCCACTAGAGCAGCGTCTCCGCCAGCGCCGGCGGCAGCCAGCACAAAGTCGGTCTCGCTTGCGATGCGGGCGTCGTCGCACACGCCGTCGCCGAGGCCCGGGTGTGCGTCGATCCGCAGGCAGCGAGCCAGGTTGCACGGGCAGCGGGTCGGGTGCAGCTGCGCCGAGGCTGCGACGACGGCAATCTGCCTGCACACGGCGGCGCCGGCCACAAACGAGACCGCCGGCACCGGCCTGCCCGCTGCGCACGATCGCGCGGCGTGCTCCGAGGCAAGCACGAACAGCGGCAGCGCATCGCCCAGGCTGCCGAGCGCAAGAACAAGCAGCATCGCGAGCAAAGACAGAAACAGTGTCGCTGTTATTGGGTCCGTAGCGCGGGCTGCCCCGTATGGGGCTGCACAGGCAAGGCGCAGGAGCAATGTGCGTGGGGTTTGCAAGGGGGAAAGCGGGGATGGTGGAAGGTGGGATGATGAAGATGGAGTGGGGAGATGGCAGTCGAGAAAGCATCGGGAAAGCAAGACCCGTTACGCAAACCCAAAGCCGTTGCCGCACTCGGAGATGGCCGTTAGCAGCTGCGAGCGCAGCTGCTCGTACGACTCGTACTGCGGAAGGTCGATCTGGTTGAAGCTGCGGCGCAAATCCTGTCAGCATCTCCAATCTCAATGGCGACAACAGCAGCAGCAGCGCAGGCTCACCAAGTGTGTGCGCTCGGCAGACGCGCCGTGCTCGAGAACTCCTTGTGGATCTGGAACTTCTGCACACCTGTCGAGCCCTGCAGCGCGGTAAAGCCCTCGAGCGGCACCTTGCTGGTGCCCGTGGCAAACTGGATCAGCTTGGCGCGCTCCTCCTGCGTGAAGCTGCGCACCGCGCGCCAGAACCACTGGATCTGCGGCGACGACGGCGTGTAGTTCTCGTACACCGTGTTGTTCTTCCAGTCGTCAATGTCAATGTCCGGCAGACCCGAGATCAGCAGCTCCAGCTCTTGCTCGTTGAAGATACGCACAAGGTCCGCCGGGATGATCTGGTTGAAGCCCGTCAGGAACGCGTCGATCTGCTGCTTGATGGCCACGACCAGGCGCTGCTCCGTGATCAGCCGCACATACTCGACCTTGTTCTCCTCGGTCACGGGGATGTTGCGGCCGTTGGGCTTGAGGTCAATGATGCGCTTGCGGCCAAAGTCCTCGGTCTCGGTGCTGAACGTCAGATCGAGCACGTCCGTGATGTCGTTCTGCAGGATCCACTCGAGCGACTTGTGGAACTCGGGGTCGAGCGCCTCCATGTCCTTGTAGTCGACCTGCGTGCCCAGGATGCACTTGTAGAACGAGCGCGTAAAGTACGCGTCAAGCAGCCGCCCGTCGTAGATGGCCTTGCCGATGATGCGACCAACAAACTTGAAGTAGTGCAGATGGTCCGGGTTGACGCCCGACGCGCGGTTCGGCTGGTACGTCACGCGGTCCGCCGCAGACGACCGGAACAGCGCATAGTCCGGGTTGAACATCTGCCGCGCAAGCACCGAGAACCACTCGCGCGTGAGGCCGCCCGCGTCGACACCCTCCTCGCCGTGGAATCGCACCGCAAGCTTGCCGTACTTTAGCTCGTCGCCCGTGCGGGCCGACAGCTGGTGGAACGAGTCCTCGAACACAAACTGGCGCCGCACATTGAGCGGCAGAGAGCCAAAGTGCTCGCGCTGCGCGCTCGTCTTCTTGTGCAGCTGCTGCATAAAGAACGTGCGCTTGTTGTCGAACTCGAGAACCTTTGGGTTGTGCACCAGCAGCGAGAACGAGCCGTTCATGAGCGACGGGTTGTTGCGCACCATGGTGTTGAGCAGCTTCTTGTGGTCGTCCGTGAACACAAAGAACGACTCGCGGTCCGCCGTGTCGATGAGGCTGCGCTCCGACATCTGGCGCATCGGCGCGCGGGTGCCAGCGCTCTCGGCTCCTGCTGTCGCTGTCAGCGGCGACGGCGGCGCAGTCTGGCCTGCGGCACCAGCAGGCGGCGCCGCCTTGCGCAGCAGCACCGCGGGCTTGGAAATGACCATGAACGACTCAATGAGCGGCAGCAGCACCGTGGCAACGTGGACCAGATCCGGCCGCCGGTTGATGAAGAACAGGCACTGGCCCAGCTCGCGCCACAGCGGGCGGAAGCTGAACTGCTCGCACATCTCGCCGAGCAGGCGGCAGGCCGCCTCGGTGCTCAGCGTCGCCACATCCAGGCGCGCATCGGCGCTCGCGTCGAGCATCGTATCCAAAGAGGCCGCACCTGGCGCAGCGCCGTTGGGCAGGCGTCCAGCCGGTGCAGCACCGCCGGCCGCAGTCGCAGCAGCGCCGGCAGTCGCAGCAGCGCCAGCAGTCGCAGCCGGCATCACAGGCGCCTTGGAGCACACAAAGTCGATAGTCTTGAGCAGGCGCAGCAGCTTGGACTGGTTGGCCGACGGCGACGAGAACTTGGCCAGCAGCGCGCTGCTGATCTCGGTCGCCGACGTCGCGCTCTCGGCCACGCGCGAAAGCTCGACAAGCTCGGGCACAACCAGATCGCCGAGCTGCTGCGAAAGGGTGACAAGCTCGCGCGAGATGATGGCGTAGTTCTCGGGAATCGCCGCAAGGAACTGGATGACCGAAAGCGTAAAGTGGAACGTCTTACTCGAGCACACGCCGTCCTTGAGCACGTTGATGACGTTGCGGATGTACTGCTCGGGGATTACAGGCGTCTTGAGATCATGCTCGGACGAATCGGCCGCAGCAGTCGCGGAGGCAGGAGCGGCAGAGACAGCGGCTCCTGCAGCAGCGGTAGTTGGCGCGGCAGACGCGGCCGGGCCAGATGAAGCACCCGCGCTAGACGACGATCCTTCGCCAGACTCTGTGGTGGGCACCGCACTGCTCTTGGCGCCGGCGTCGTCAGTCGCAGTCTCCGCCGCAGCAGTCGACGCAGAAGCTTCGGCGGTGGCAGCCGCGGCCGCAGCGGCAGCCGCGGCCGCGTTCTTCTTGGCAATGGCTGGCAGCATGCGCAGGATGTTGGTGAGCACCTGCATGAGCTGCTCCATGATGCCCGTGTTCTCGAGGAACGTGCGGCGCTCCAGCAGACTGAGCAGCACAACAACGGGGTACTTGAACGTCGGCGCGCGCTCCTTCTCCTTGCCCTTGTTCTTCTTGGGCGTCTTGGTCGCGCGCGCAAGCTGGGCATCCAGGTGGTCGTTCTCGGTCAGGAAGAAACGCACGGCCTCGGCATTCGAGCTGATGAGATGCAGCAGCGTCTCGAGCGATCGCTGCGGCACAAGGTTCGGGATAGAGTTGGAGCTCGTCGTCACGGCCCCGAGAATGGTGCTCGTCGACGGCTTGCGGTTGAGCGACCGCTCCTGCGACGAGGCCACGGCCGCAGATGGCGCCAGCGCCGAGAACTGCACCTGCGGCTGCTTGCCCTTGCCCTTGAGCGAAAGCTGCGACAGTCCGCGGTCGACAACGGCCACATCTGCACTGCCGTCCGACAGCACGCCAAGCAGCAGCGTGAGAATCTCGGCCCGCGTCTTGCTGTTCTCGTTCAGGTTCGTGAGCACGTTCGTAAGCACCTGGCGGCTGATGGCCTCGGGCACAAAGACAAGGCGCAGCAGGTTCACGACCGCAGATCGGTCCACCAGCTGCATGCAGTCGCGCGCAGGCCCGCGCGGCCGCGCCACGGGCATGCCCGTGTTGGTGTCGAGCAGCATCCCGCGGGCTCCTGCGGCGCGCGCCATGAGCTCGTTGAAGCGCTCGAGTATCTCTCTCCCGCCGAGCGCCTCGGTCATTGCCGGGGACACCATCGCAAGGCCATTGACGTCGAACGCGAGGTTCTGGCCAGTGCGGTACGCAGAGTCAATGATGTGCTGCAAGTCCCGCGCGCGGGGACGCTGCCCGGCGGCGGCCGGTGCGGCCGGCGCGGGGGCAACGGCAGGTGCGGCCGCAGCAGCCTCGGCAGCGGCGGCCTGCTCGGCCGCGCGGCGGAGACGCTCGTTTTCGAGACGCTCGGCCTCGAGAAGCTCAGCGCGGATGTCCGCTGGAAGTGCGTTGATGAAGTCCGGATTGAGATCCGACGACGTCACGGTCGGCGGGTTGGCGCGACGCTGCTCCTCGAGATACTGGTCAAGCACATCCCTGCGCAGCTCGTCCGGCAGGGCCTCGAGGAACGTGACATCAATGTTGTATCCTGCACCACAAGCAAATTGCCAGATGTAAGCCTTCGACTGCATCGCTTGAAGCCATCCATCCACATCGCGCTAGTTGGCACGCTTACCAGTGATGTCGATCTCCTCGCCGTTGATGGTGATCGTCACGCGCTGCTCGGCAGCAGCCGCTTCCTCAGCAGGCCCGGCAGCCGACTCTGCCGGCGCGCCAGACTCCTCGACATTCATGGCCGTCGAATCGGCCTCGGGCTGCGCAGCGCGCTCGGCAGCAAGACGCTCGGCAGCGAGACGCTCCTCCTCGGCGCGGCGGGCAGCCTCCTCCTCCTCAGCCTTGCGGCGCGCCGCCTCTTCCTCGGCACGCTTGGCCTCCTCGGCCTTGCGCCGCGCCTCCTCGGCCTCGGCGCGGGCCTTGCGCTCCGCCTCCAGCTTCTCCTTGGCAACGCGCTCCTCCTCGAGCGCCTCGGGAACAAGCGCGTTCAGGATCGCATTGACAACGCGCAGCGCCTTGTCGGCCGCATGGGCACCAAAGACACCCACGGCCTCCTGCTTCCAGCGCTCGTCCGTCAGGCTGAACATGTGGTTGTGCACAAACGCAAGCCGCTCGGCAAGCGACGGCAGGTTCTGCTCCGTCTTGGCCGCCTCGTCCGTCTTGGCGGTCGTCCTGCCCGCGGCAGCTGAGCCCTGCGCGCCGTGCGCAGGCTGCGAAGCGCCCATCGCCGGGCCGCCAAAGTCGGATCCCTGGTCAGCCGCAAGCCCGTTGCGGTGGCCCGCAGCGTGCGAGAGCATGCGCTGCAGCCGGCGCATCGGATTGCGGTCCGTCATGCCTTGCAGCGCTCGCAGATCCGCAAAGTCGTGGCCCATGTAGTCGTCGCGGTGGTGCATGTGGTGGTGGTGGTGGCTCGCCGCATGCTGCGACGGAATGTGCATCGCAATCGCATCCGTGACAAGCACCGACTGCGGTTGGCCCGGGTTGAGCAGCAGCGGGTGCGTCATGGGCTCGCGATGCGACGACGCAGGCACACCGCCCGCACCGGCAGCGCCGCCCGGCCCCGCGCCGCGGATATGCCATCCAGCGATCGCAAGCTCGTCCTGGTCCAGCTGCAGCGTGCCGTGTCCCGCAAGGCCGCCAAAGCCGTTGGCCTCGGCGCCGAGCGAGTGGCGGCCGTCTGGCCGGCGGCGGTTGGGCCGCGTGCCCATGGCCAGCTCCGCCGTGTCGCCCGCAAAGACAAACCCAGCAGCGTGGGCGACACCGGCATCGGCGCGGAGCAGGTCCGACATGTCGTCAAAGTCGACGCCCTCAACCTCCTCGTCATCCTCCTCCTCGTCATCCGCATCGTCATCGTCGCCCTCGTCTCCATCCTCGTCATCGGCATCGGCATCGTCATCGCCGCCTTCGTCATCGCCTTCGTCCCCGTCAAAGTCGTCGCGAACAACAGCCTGATCGCCGTCGTGGCCCTGGCCGATGCCATCACCCTCGTCGCCCTCATCGTGGTCGCCGTCGTCCACCATTTCATCGCCTTCCTCGACCTCGGCGTCATCGTCGTCCGTGACCCACACGTCGCCTTGGTCGTCAGTGACAACCTCATCTCCAGTTTCCTCGTGAATCACATGCTCGTCTTCGGATGACGTGAACTCGGGTTGGTTACCGTGGAATGGCTCTGGCACGACAATCTCCATGTCGTCGTCGCCCTCGGATTCCTGCGAACCATCAAACACATCCCGCCCCAAAGAGGCAAATCAGCTTCACACTCCGGCACCATCGCGGCCCAGCCAGGCTCGAATTCAGCATTCAAGCTCACGCTGTCATCCATATCCTCGTCGCTCTCGTCCTCGTCAGAAAACTCTTCGAACCCTTCCTCCTCGTCGTCGCTGTCCTGCTCCTCAACAGGATTCGTCTCGCCGCTGAACATGCCCAGCGACGAGTTGCGGTACATGTCCGAGATCTCGTGCTCCTCCGCCGTCATGTCGCGGTCAGAGTCCGCGCCGTCAGAGTCGTGCGCGGCCGCGCCGCCGAGCGCATCGTCTGCGAGCGAGATGACATGAACGTGGCCGCCACGGCCACCGGATCTCGCTCTGGCGGCAGAGCCTGAAGCACCACCACCAGCAGCGCCGCCAGCCAGCCGATCCTCGACCGACACAATGGCGACCGTAGAACCCGAAGCACCGCCAGCACCCGCCGACCGCGAGGCAGACGCGGCGCCGCCAGCAAGGCCGCCGGCAGCTGACGTGCGTCCCATCTTGACCGCAATCTTGGTGAGCAGCTCGAGCGGCTTGAGCACCGTCGTCGTCACGCGCGCGCACGCCGGGTGCGCCAGATCCACCTCGGCCAGGATCGACGTCAAATGCCCGACAAAGTTCTTCTCGATCATGATCCGCGCCATCTGCACAGACATGGTTTCACCCGCCTCGGCGTGGCGCGCGCCGTGCAGCGGGCTCGACGGTCGGCCAGAGAGCAGCCGCATGCACAGCTCGCCAAACGCAAGGAAGCGGCTGTACCGCTTCTCGGTCGTCATGGCGTGGTGCTCCGGGCCCGACACCACCGCAACAGAAGCCGGCGCAGCACCGGGCGTCGCAGTCAACGAGCCAGCCACGGGCGACGCCGTGAGCGTGTCCCGGATGCTCTTGGAAATGGCGTCCAGCACAACGCGGCGCACCGTGATAAGCTCGGGCCGCGTCTTCTTCTCGTTGAGCGCCTCCTCGGACGAACTTAGACACAGCGAGCAGATGAGATAGATGCCCCACAAACTCTCGGCGCTCTCCATGCGCTGCTCGACAGACACGTCAGTCGACTCGGCGGGCTGGTCGAATCGCAGTGTACGCGGGATGATGTCGTTGAGAATGTGCACCAGGAACGGGTTCTTGCCGCCCGCCAGCGTGCGCGGCGGCGTCTTGGAATGGCGCCTGTGCGAGGCGTGTAGCACGTCCATCTTGCACACCGGGTACGAGATCACAAGCTCCGTCAGGTACTGCAGCATCGTGAGCCGCCGGATGTGGTTGGTGTAGAACGGCTGGCTCAGGTCCGTCTTGTCGAGCGGCGGCACAACGCCGTCGGGCGGCGATGTCACCGAGTAGTGGCGCAGCGAAAGCAGCTCGTGCACCAGGAACTGCACCACGGCGCCAGCAGAGGCAGACAGGTGCTCTTCGCCAAGCGCCTCTGGCGTAAGGTGCGGGCTCTTTGTCGGCGTCGTGGCCATGGCCGCAGGTCCCGTCGACGAGGCAGATCCAGCCGGCTCGGCCATCTCAACGTCCGAAGCAACCGTCGTCGCGTCGGCAGCAGCGCCGCTGCCTTCGCCAGCGGCACCCGCACCGCCGGGAGCCCCAGCAACAACTGTCGTCTGCTCGGCCTCTTCCATGTCGCGCAGCGTAATAACCGCATTGAAGCCCTTGACATCGACCTTGGAGAGCTTGCACGCAGCCGTAACCGCGCGCACAAAGGCCTCCGGGTCGCGCAGACACAGCGCGCTCGCGCCCTTGACAAACGTGACCAGATCCGCAGGCCGCTGGCGCGGCGCGTGGAACCACGCGCGCACCTCACGGTCCATGGCCTCGTCGAGCACGGGCCGCGCCTCAACAAGATGCCGCAGCGACAGCACCGCAAGCGTCTGCTGCGCGGCGAACAGGCCCATGTGGCGTGCAGACATGAGCGCCGACACGCCGCCAATCTCAAAGAAGCGCACCGCAACCGCCGAATCGCGCGTCAGAACCATCACCAGGCTGCTGATCGCCTGCAGCGAGTTGAGATCAAGATTCTCCAGGCTGCTGATTCGCACCAGCGCCTCGACAAGCCGCTCAAGCGCCGCCGTCTGGATCTTGGGCAGAACAGACTTGGTGTCGGGCACCTTGGGCTGCGCGCCTTCCGCAACCTGCTGGTGCTCAAACTTGTCCTCGACGGGGTTCGACATCACCGAGAGATACGATAGCACGAGCACCAGCATCGCCGACAGCTCGTTGCCGGGCGTCGGCGTGCCCTGCGAGATGAGCTCCAGCAGGCGCAGGATCAGCTGCGCCGACGTCTGGAGCATGTTCGTCTGGAGGGTCGCGTCGCACGCGTACAGCAGAAGCAGCCGCATGCGCAGCGCAAGCGGCGTTGCCTTGTTGCGGCCGCCCATGGGCTTGCCCACAAAGGCCGCGCCAAGATGCGCCTCGACCTCGGCAAGCAGCAAGTTGGCAAGCCGGCTGCCGTCGTCCTTGAGCGTCGCCGCGAGCAGGTCGCGGATGCTGAACAGGACCGACTCGCCGCTGGCATCCAGCAGCGCAAACGAGATCATCAACAGATCGTCGCGGATCTCGTTGCGCAACGCCGTGAGCTTGGCAAGCTCTGGCGGCACCTCGGGCTCCTTAGCCTTGGCCTTGCCCTTGCCCTTGGGGTCGCTGCTCTCGCCCTTGGCACTCTCCTTGTCCGCGGTTGGCGCCGCAGCGGGAGTAGAAGCCGTGGCAGCCGTCGTATCCGACACGGACACGTCCATGGCGTCAGCGGGGGGTTCGGTCGATAGCGCAAGTGCCTGAGCCAGAAGTTCGGCATCGTCCTCGTCCATGGCCTCAGCAGCGGCCTCTGCGCCAGCAGCAGCGGTGGCGCTCGGGCCAGCAGCACTCGATCCAGCAGATTCCGAAGCAGCAGGAGCGTCTGGAGCGACGTCTTGAGCAGCAGATGCACCAGCGGACGAAGATCCCCCGTCCGCAGGAGTCGCAGGAGTCGCGGCGGCAGCAGGAGCGCTTGATGTTGATGCCGGTGCCGCCGCGGCAGGCGTGGCAGACGAGTTCGACGCCGACGCAGCATGCATCGCGGCCGTGGCGACAAAGTGCGGGTTGGTGATCAGGTACTCGGCGGCACGGGCCGCGTTGTTGCCGCACCGAACCAGAGCCGACTCGACGGCTGCCCGCGGGAAGCCCATCTCGCACAGCAGCTCGACCTGGACAGGGTCCGCAACGACGGGTGGTGGAGCAGCCGGCCGGCCAAACAAGGACGCAAAGACGTTGTGGCTGCGCGGCGTGGGCGTGACGCCCGAGAGCGCAGCAGCAGCCGGGTCGACGCGCGGCGCCTCCTCGCCTTGCGACATCATGATGCGCGTCAGGGGCGAAATCACGCTGACTTGCACAACGGGCAGCGCGCTCAAGAGATACGGGTCGCGCCACATCTCAACCAGAACCTGCAAGACCGACAGGCGCAGGCGCGCAAAGAAGCCGTACTGGTCAAAGTAGTCCGCAGCAGACTTGTCCTTTTGGCGGGCCGCGAGCGTGATGGTGTGCGGCGAATCGTGGAACATCCGGTTGTTGGTCACAAAGTCGAGGAAGCCCAGGATACGCTCGAGAAGGCTGTTGGCAACCACCTCGAGGCTGCCGACCGAGAGCGACTCGAGCGACACATCCTCTGCTTCGCGCTTGGCTGCCGCATCCCTGCAGATCGCGAACGACCTGCGCGCCAGATCGAGCATGCAATCGAGACCGCCGGCCTGCGCAAACGCGTTGAAGACAATCGTGTTGACAAACAGCGTGTCGCGGTCTTCCTGGCACATGCGCCGGACGAGCGAGACGCCAAGCGCCTGGAAGTGCAGTGAACTGACGTCCAGGGACGGGTCGGCAGAGATGGCAGCGCGCGGGAAGCGGAAGTGGTCGAGCAGCAGCAGAGCAATCTGGCTGATGACGCCCTGGATCGCGGCGCGGCTGCTCGACTCGTTGCCGCGGCGTCCACACAGCAGCTTGACGATGGCCTTGAGCGTGATGTTGAGTAACTCGGGGGCCTCGACAAGAATGTGCACGATCATGCGGGTGTTCTTTGCGGCCGGCGAGTCGGCGTCCTTGGCCTCCTTGGCCAGCGCGTCGCCAGACTCTGCGGAGGCAACCGGCTCGTCAGTCTGCATTCCTTCGGGGAAGGCGGCCGACGTGGACGAGTCCGCAAACGCCGATGCGAGGGCACCAGCGGCCGTGGTCTCGGGTGCCGAAGTATCATGGCGGCCGACGGCGGTCGCGGTCGACGTTGACGTTGACATTTCCGCGTCGACCGTCTGAGCGCCAGCTGCACCTGCAGTGCCGATCGCCGTCTCGGGAGCATTGGCCGACTCAGCAGAGTCCTTCTGCTTCGAGTACCACGCCTCAGGGAGGACCTTGGACAGCAGGATACGCTCCCAGTAGCACACGCGCTGCAGCTGGCCGAGGCGGTGGATGAGCTTCTCGCCCTCGCCGCCGCCAAAAATGTGCACAATCGAGACGACTGTCTTGGTGTGCGACGCCGGGTGCGTGGCAAAGAGATCGGCCAGCAGGCGGAGGAGCCACAACAGCGTGACCAGGCTGCGGAAGACGGTTTGCGCCTCGCGGATCTTGGCAGCCGATTCGGGGTCGTCCGCGGGCTGTGGCTGCGCGCCGAGCATGATGTACTTGTGCAGCACGCTGTCTGGGCCAGTGTGCTCGATCACGGGAGCCGCGGCCTCGTACGACTCGTTGAAGAGCTTGATGAGCTTGACGCCAATCTCGTTTAGGTTGGTGTCGAGCATGGACTTGAATAGGAACGACAGCGAGAACGACATTTGCGACGACGAAAAGTCGTACGGCACCGTGCGCAGAGCGAGTAGGCGTAGAAGCGGATCCAGGCCGCCCAGCCGCACAAAGTCCTTGCAGTGGTTGACGTTCTGAAAGACGCCCTCGACAAAGCGGGAGCCAACGTCAATTAGCTGCGCAATGCGATTCTCTGGCTTCGTCTGCTTCTTGGAATCGGGGTCGGTGTCTGTGTCGGCCATGGGGACGTCTGCGTCCGGGGCCTTGACAATGAGCGCGCAAGACTCGAGCTCTTCGGCCGAGAGCGGTGTGGTCTCGCCCACGTCGGCGATGCGATTGAGAACCGAGATGACGCCCGTCAGGACCGAGTCCTTGAGTGCCGGGTGGTGGCGCATCAGCTCTTCCATCGAGTTGCCCACGAGATGCGGGACCTCGTTGTCCTGGAGCGTGCGCAGGTGCTCCTCGCTTGTGAAGACGGACAGGAAGCGCTCGATCGGGTTCTCGCGCTTGAACTCTTCGAGGCCGGCCTCGTTGAGGCACACGGCGCCAAAGGCGTTGGGCAGCGCCGAGATAACCTCTGCGGACGCGGGTAGCTGCTCCTTTGCGGCGGCAAGGAACGCGTGGGTGATGCGGGCCTCCTGCAGAATGGGCAGCGTCGTGGGGTCGTTGTGGATGAACGTCGACATGATGTTGACGGCCAGGCCAAAGACAGTCAGGAGGCCAAAGAGCTTGGCGTTTGAAAAAATGGCCAGGAGCGACTGCGGCAGCGAGCTGTCGATCAGGTTGCGCATGCCGTCGGCGGTGCCCGAGGTCTGCATTGTGTGGAAGATGAGCTTGATGGTGGCACGCAAGATGGGCACACGGCTGGCAAGCTCCTTGTGCTCAGGCGACGCAGCGGAGTCGATTGCCGACGACGGCGTGAAGACCGAGAGGTCAATGCGAGATGCGATCTGAATGCACGCCTCGACGTCGTTTTGGATGCGGATGACATACGCCTCGATGCCGTTGGCGGCGGTGAAGGCTGCAAGCGACGTTGGCATCGAGTACAGGATCGAGTCAAGCATGCTGATGCAGCGCGCAATATGTTTGGTCTGGGACGCAAACGGGATCGCCACCGTCGAGACGAGGAGCGGCACGATGCCGGCGCTCACGAGCAGACCGCCGGACGAGGGAATCACGGCCAGCAGCGACGTGAGCACAATAACGGCGTCGGCGAGATCAGACGTCGTGCGCATCGCTGCGAGACAGAGAGCGTGAGCTGTTGGCTGGCACAGGGCGGCTGAGGGGTCGGCAAGCAAGCGGAACGCACCGTCTGTCTCCATGGCGCGCACAACCTGGCGCAGCACATGCATCAGCACGCCGTGGTTGGCGCCGACGTTGAGTGCAGCAAGCACGTCGTTGAAGCGGCTGCGATACGCCGAGATGGCACCAAGCGCAAAGATGGCGGCTGCCTGCAGCGTCTGGTCGAACATGCCTGTCGGGGAGAGCAGATCGGCGAGGCGCTGGATCAGATCGGGCTCGTAGAGGAACAGCTTGGACTGAGCCTGGTCCTCGGGGATGATGCTCACTGGGAGACGGCGCGACACGGCGTGTGAGCTCGCATGGAGAGGCCCGCGGCAGCAACGGCGCATCTGGGTTCGGGCAGCCAACACTCACGCAGAAC
The DNA here is from genome assembly GCA_027604665.1 of Polyrhizophydium stewartii. Classification (NCBI taxonomy): domain Eukaryota; kingdom Fungi; phylum Chytridiomycota; class Chytridiomycetes; order Rhizophydiales; genus Polyrhizophydium; species Polyrhizophydium stewartii. The sequence continues at coordinate 3,834 of JADGIZ010000085.1, read as the reverse complement.
GGCGATGGCGAGCACCCGCACGGCGACGAGCCGACGGCGGCGCTCGGTGTTGCGCAGGCACATGGTCAGGCGGATGCGGTGGAAGAGGGCAAAGGTGTGGTCGGCTGGGACCTGGTACTGCGCCTTGAGCTCGGCAAGCACGGCGGTCTCGGATTTGTCTGCCCAGGTTGCAGGCGGGACGGCGATGGCCACCAGGCCATCGGAGGCTGTTGCGCGCTGCTGGGGCTGCTTGTGCTTGTGCTTGCCGTCAGACTCGACAAACGGCGACGGGGCCGTCTGGGCCTTTGGCGTCCTGGGCATCTTGTTCGCCGACTCTGCGTGCGGCTCGGCGGTTGCTTCGACGGGCGATGCCGACGATCCGACGCTTGGCTGGGCGGCGTCCCTGGACGGCTGGGCGATGCGGTAAAACTCGTACTTGATGACGAGCAGCTCCTCGGGCACCTGCAGCGCGTCGAGCACGGCCGCGCTTGCGGCAGGCTCGGTGGACGAGGTGGAAATGGCGGCGACGTTGGTGGCAGCGGCGGTCGCAGCAGCGGCCGCCGGGTCGGTGGTCGGCGGAGGGGCAAGCGAGGCCATGTCGGCCATGTCGATGCCAAACTCCTTTGCGCCCGGCCATTTCTGGGCAAGGACCTGCAGGCGATCGATGGCCTTGCTGAAGTTGGAGCGCATCGAGCGCTGGGACTGGGTGCGCTGGGCGGGCTTGAGCATGAAGCGCAGCACCTCGATGAGGACGTCGAGATCCGATGTGCCGAGGAGCGAGGCCAGGTGCTGTCGGCAGTCGGGTCAGCACCGGAGAGCGATTGAGCAAGGGTGCGGCGGCCGCGGCGGCCGCGCACGCCACCACTGCGGCAGCGGGAGCGGCCGCAGGCAGCGCGGCGGCGGGCAGGGGGTGCGGGTGGGGCACTCCGCGGAAGGCCGACGAACCTCGAACGAGTTGTAGAGCACGCGGTTGGTGGAGTTCTCCCACAGCACGCGCGAGAGGGCGAGGATGGAGCGGAGCAGGCGCCGGTCTTGCTCGGAAAAGGGCGCCTTCTGGTCGGGCAGGCCGTACTCTGCGACGATGCGCTCGAGGATCGCATCGAGACGGTTGAGCACGGGGATCCAGTGGAACAGGTCCGTCTTCTGCCACGGCCAGTCGTCGACCAGCGGGTCGAGCGCGGCCGCGAGATCCGCGTCGGGCACGGCCGACTCGCTGCCGAGGGCGGCGAGCGCCGCCTGAACCACTACGTGATCAAGCGGGTGCTGGGCTCTGGCAGCTTCGGCATCGTGCATCTCGCCCTCGACACCGACTCGAACACGCTCGTGGCCATCAAGGAGTTCAGCAAGACCAAGCTGCGCAAGCAGCAGGCCATGAAGAACGGCGGCATCTACGGCGCCTTCCGCGGCCGCGGCCGCGGGCGGGGCCGTGGCGCCGCCCCCGGCGCCGCGGCGGCCAACGGCGGCCATGCGGCCCTGGCTGCCGCCAAGTCGGACAACCCCATCGACCTCGTGCGCGGCGAGATTGCCATTCTCAAGAAGCTCAACCACAACAACGTCGTCAAGCTGTTCGAGGTCCTCGACGACCCAAACCAGGTGCGCCGGCGCGCATGCGCTCCGTCTGGACCGCGACGCACTCTGGTCCTCGCGGCTGTCCTCAATACCGAATGCTGACGCGGCGCGGGGTCTCGGGACGGGGTGGGGGGCAGGACTCGCTGTTCATGGTCTTTGAGCTGTGCGAAAAGGGCGCTCTGATGGACATCAGCCTCGAGCGCTCGGCACAGCCGCTGCCGACCGATCTGTCGCGCCAGTACTTTCAGGAGATCCTGCTGGGCATCGAGTACCGTGCGTGCTCTTGCGCTGGGGATCCGCAGGCTTGCTGCGGCATTGGCATGCAGGCTGACGATGCGTCCTGTGCGCTACCTGTGCCTCGACCGCCTCTGCCACCCCGCTCCCATCGTCACTGGTTGGCCCCGCAGTGCACGAGCACGACATTGCGCATCGAGGTGCGCTGCTTTGGGCGTGCTGCTCCCGGCCGCATGGCGCACGGCCCGCCCGCGACCCGCTCATGCTGACCCGGCCCGCTCGGCTTGGCCGCAATGCGCAGACATCAAGGTGAGGCCGGTCACTGCGGGATCGCCGCGAGCCAAGCACCACTTTGAGATGTGGAAGCCAGCACTCCTCGCTTGATGCTCACACACGCCGACCGTTGAATGCGCTGCACGCTGCTCTGCGATGCGGGGCTTGGCGCTCGGTGTGGGACGCCGCCGGTGGGTGGCATGCACGTGCGCAGCCCGACAACATGCTCATCTCCAAGGACGGCACACTCAAGATTGTCGACTTTGGCGTCTCGGAGATCTTCACGCGCGAGATTGGCACCGTGAACAAGTCGGCGGGCTCGCCGGCGTTTTATGCGCCGGAGATGTGCGTGGGTGCGTTCACCGCCGCCGGCCCCCGCACACTCTTGGCGCGATTTGCTCGACCTTGATTCGGCTTTGGATTGATTGAGACTCTGACTCCTTGCTTCTGATTGCTTCTCTGGATGTAGCGAGACACGGCGACCTCAGCGCCAAGCTGCTTGACATCTGGGCCATTGGCGTGACGCTGTACTGCATGTCGTTTGGGCGCCTGCCCTTCAACGGCCGGTCCATGCTGGATCTGTACGAGTCGATCCGCTCACAAGAGTGCGTTCCGGCCTTTGCGTGATGCTCGCTTTTGCTGCACAGTCGCCGTGTTTGTGTGTGTGCTTGTGTGTGTGTGCGTGTCTGTTGTGGGGCGTAAAAAGGGCAGAGATGAGGCAGGGCGAGTCGAGTGGATAGCTGAGGCTGACGTTGATGTTGCTGTATGCCGCTTTGGCGCACGCAGGCCGCAATACCCGCCCGGCATCGACCCGCGACTCAAGGACCTCCTCGAGAAGCTGTGCGTCTCAATCACCCGGCACATCCCGTCATCCCACCACCCAGCGATCAACTTGGATGCACTTGCGCGTGCTGACACGCATGTACGGCCGTCCCCGTCATCGCGCTCAGACTCGCAAAGAACCCAGACGACCGCATCACCATGGACCAGCTCAGGGTGCATCCGTGGGTCACGGACAACGGCCGCCTGCCCATGGTCTCCAAGGAACAGAACTGCGAGTCGCTCGTGACAGAAATCACCCAGAGCGACGTGGACGCCGCCGTCGTCCAGGTCAGATCGCTTTTCACGGTCCTCAAGGCCGTCTCCAAGCTCAAGAACCTCGGCCGGGCGCCAGGGTCATCGGGCGATCTCTTTCCTGCGTGATCACCGACTCGAGTGATGGTGGTCGTGGTCGTGGTGGTGTGGTGGTTCGGGAGAAAAGAGATGGTCGTTGATGTTGATGTCGCGTCCAAGCGAACATGGAGCTCGTTCTGTTGGGCCATGTGCCTGCGGTCCATATGCCGACACCCACGCAGACACACGCCCACACACAAGCGCACACACACACACACACACACACACCCAACCACCCACACACCCACACACCCACACACACACCGCGCACGGCAGCATGGTCAGCTCGGCGTACTACTCGATCATGCCGGAGATCCAGTGCCGGCAGTGCGGCGCACCAGTGGAGTTTGGCAAGGAGCGGTCGCACCGGTGCGAGGCAGCGCCGGCGATGCCCGCGCTGCCGGAGCAGTACCGGTTCCGGCGGCAGTCGCACCTGCGGATGTCGGCCAAGTTCAACCCGCAGGAGCTTGGCGGCGGCGTTGGTGGTGGTGGTGGTGGTGGGTGCACGAGACTCGGTGCGGTGATGAGCGGCCGGGCCGCGGGCTGACCCGGGCGGTACGCCTTGTGTACGGTGGGGTGTGCGGGGTATGGGGGTGTGTGCACTGG
>JADGIZ010000084.1:0-28021 GCA_027604665.1 Polyrhizophydium stewartii | reverse complement strand
GCTGCTATGCGCGCAGCAGTCGCTGCTGTCCATGCTCGCCTCGCCGCTCGACGGCCCCTGCCTCGCGGCACAGCCCCCCTCGCAAAAGCACCTCCACCACCCCCTGAGTCACGCCCTTGCATCGCCTCCGCGCCCGGTGCCGCCCTCGCCCGCCGGCTCCGCCGCGTCTGGGCCCTCGACCGCCGCCACTTCGGGCTCCACCCCGAACATGCCCATCTCCGTGTCGCCCGCCGCTCTGCACGCCTTTGCCGCACACCAAGCCGCATCGCCCCCGAGTGACCCCTCGCCCTTTGCCGCCCTCTCGGCCGCACAAGACGCCGCATCTCTCGCATCGGTCGTCTCCCAGCTGAGGCAATACCAACTGTATCAGAGAAATCAGTACCAGAAGCACCAGGCCTCGTCCGCGACCCTGGCCGGCCCCTTTGCCCCTTCTCCCGCTTCCAGCGCCGTGGACTCTGCCGCCGCCATCTTTGGCAACATGTCCTCGTCGCTCTTGGACTTTGCCCTGCTCGCGCCTCCACATTCAACCCAGCCCGAGCAACAACAACAACAGCAACAGCAGCAGCAGCAACAGCAGCAGCCCCCTGCCCCGGCCGACCAGCCCATCTCCAACGTGCTCGCCCAGCTCGGCTCCAGCCTGGCCTTCCTCTCGTCCGCCCAGCTGCCCTTTGCCTCGCCGCGCAACTCGGTCGCCTCGGTCGCCAGCACCGGCAGCCTGCCGTCAAACGACATTGGCTTCGCTGTCGCTACCTCGACCAGCACCAACAACAACAGCAACAACATCATCGCCGCCAGCAGCAACGGCGTCGGCGACAGCGTCGCCATTCCCACCGCCGACCAGACCTTTTCGCTGCTGCGCTCGCCTGTCGGCATGCCTGCGCAGCCCCCGCTCCCGCAGATGGTTGCTCCTGTCGATCCATCTTGGCTCTCGACTCCCCCGTCGTTTGCCCAGCAGCAGACGCGCCAGCTGCCGCCTCAGTTCCAGTCGTCCATCTTCCAGCCGCCTCAGCAGCAGCAGTACCAGCACCAGCACCAGCCGGCTTACCTCGCCGACGGCTTCTCGCAGCACCAACAGCAACATCAACAGCAGCAGCACCAGCAGCAGCAGCAGCATCGCGCGGCGCCTGCCTCCCGGATGCAGCGCCTGCCCCAGCCATCTTCCCTCTCCCCCCAGATTCGCGCCGCGCCGCAACGCCATGACAACTACGACGCGATGCCAGACTCGCAAAAGCTGGCTCACTCGGCAAAGGCCTCGCACCACCAGTCCCGGCAGCGCGACCTGAGCCAGCAGCAGCAGCAGCAGACGTCCGACGCCTTTGGCCCGCTCGTCTCGCCCGTGATGCAGTCGCCGCAGTTTGTCTTTGAGCCCGCTCGCCAGAGGCCGCTCGACCCCAAGGCTCACGAGTACTCGTTTGACTTTGAGCGCCAGCAGCAGCCCCCGCGCTCCTCACTCGGCTACATCCCGCAGCACGACCGCGAGTCTCACGACCGCCAGCTGCGGTTCGATGCGCCGTCGGCAGCCATGGCCGCCGCCGCTCCAGTCGCCGCCGGCGAGCCAAACGGCTTCGTTGCCCAGCACAGCCAGCAGCAGCCGCAGCACGCTGCTCATCAAGGCCTCCGCCCCCATCACCAGCACGACCACCAGTCGCTCGCGCACAAGATGGTGGACCACATTGACATCAACCACCGCAGCTCGTCCCTGACCCACCAAGCCTTGGCCTCGGACGATCTCGCCATGTCGCGCAGCCTGTCGGTCTCGGCTGCATCCGCCTCGGCCATGGCCGCCGCCGCCGCCGCCGCGACCCCGACGACGGCCGCTGCTATGCCGCTCTCGGCGGCCGGTTCTGCGGCTCAGGCCTCCCACAAGTCGGCCGCCAAGATGCAGCGCACACCGTCGGCAAGCCGCCCCAGCAAAAAGTCGGCCACAAAGACGTTGGCCGGCCACGGCCAGCAGCAGCAGCAGCAACAACAGCGGAAGCAGGCCTCTGCTACACCTGCATCGCACAATGCCTCGGTAGGCGCTCGCAGCCCTGCTCATGCGGGTATCCCTTGCCATTTGCTGATATCTCTGGCTCTCTTTGCTCTGCCTGCGTGCACTTGCATTGCCCGCCCATGTCGCACTGTCTCCAGGCCTCGGATGCGGCGGCGTCGGCGGCTTCGGACTCGCGCGGCCCGTCGCCATCGTCGGACGTCCACAGGCCGGCCACCGCCCCGCGGCAGGACGAGCTCGCGGCGCTCAACCCCGACGGCACCCCGGCAAAGCCCACGTGCCGCAACTGCGGAGTCACATCGACGCCCCTCTGGCGCCGGTCGGCCAACGACGAGCTGCTCTGCAACGCATGCGGCCTGTATCTCAAGCTGCACAACGTCAACCGGCCCAAGAACATCCGCAACGGCAACATCAAGAAGGAGGCGGAGGACATGCTGATCGAGTGCTACAACTGCGCCGTCACGACCACGCCGCTCTGGCGCCGCGACGATGAGAACCACACGCTCTGCAACGCATGCGGCCTCTACTACAAGATCCACAAGGCGCACCGCCCGCTGACGCTCAAGTCGGACTCGTCCAAGAAGCGCCAGCGCTCCGAGATGACGGCCAGCGCGCCGTCGACAGCGGCCCCGTCGCGGCCCTCGTCGGCGTCGGCGTCGTCCGCAACGTCCTCGCTGAGGCACAGCTCAAGCTCCGAGTCGCTTGCCCAGTCGCACGAGTCGGTTGGCGTGCTCGACCCCAACGACCCGCGCGCTCTCAAGCGGTTCCGTTTCTCGCCTGACAGCATGCTGTGGCCTGCCGGACCAGGCGCCGGCCTGTCGGCGGTCGCGGCCTTGTCCCACACGGTCGCGCCGCAGTTCCTCCATGGCGGCCATCCCGCCATGATGCAGCATGGTATCATGGGCACTGGCCAACAGCAGCAACAGCAGCAGCAGGATCCCAGTACTCTTGTCGATCTCTTTTCAACCAGCCACGAGCAGGTTGAGAGCGAGTTTGGCAGCGGCATGCTTCTTTGAGCCGCAGCACTGTCATTCGTTCGTGTAGTCATGCTTTCATTCACCGATCTATCGCTTCTTGTCGCCATACACCCCCCCGTACACAAAAAACCCCTCCCAAAACGATCAAGATGCCTCCGCCGTTGCCCGGCAGCCTCTCTTGGCCCGATGCCCGGCACTCAGACCGCGCCCATTTCTTCTTCTTCTCTCTTCCATCCTTTTAGTGATCCCTACTCCAAACCAGAACGACAAGAAAGTTTCTTTTTTTTGGACCAGCCGAATGCTTCGGATATGTCGCCTCTGCCTGCAGACCAGATGTCCCTCGCCCGATGGCGCAACCCCCCGCTCGCTCTCCACAATCTCGGCACATGGTCCTGCCCGCGTGGGCCTCGCTTTACTCGCGATATCGGCACGCTCGCACGCACGTGGCGATCGTATCTCCGATCCCGATCGGCAGACGGACCCGCTCCCTTGGTCCTCCACAGCCGCAGCCCTACCGCCCAGGCCCACCTTCTGCCCGCCACACCCAGGTCGCGGGCCCAGTGCTCTGTCCTCGCGCCGGTCCGGTCCGGTCCGGTCCGCACGCCCGGCCCGTCCCAACATCACCCATCATCCATCATCACATCTTGAGCGGCGCGAGACCGAGCGATGCGCGGATGCGGTTGGTCTCCTCGACCGACAGCGAGTCGCCCGCGCCACCACCCGCGCCGCCGCCGCCGCCCGAGCCCGACGAGTCTGCATGCTCGCCGCGCCGGTCAGACTTGGATCCGCCCGCGGGCTTCTTGAACAGCGAGTCGACCTTTTTGCGGGACCATGCGCCGCGCTTCTTGGATGCAGTGTCGTCGGCCGCGCCGGACGCCGGGCCGCTGCGCGGTGGCGAGGGCGTCTCGGACCGCGGGCGCGACCGCGAGCGCGAGCGGTCCCGCCGGTCGCGGGGGTATCTGTCGCGGCTGCGGTCGCCATGGCGGCCGTGCTCGCGGTCTCGGTCGCCATCGCGGCCACGATCGCCGTCGCGGCGGCGGTCGCCATCGCGGTGGCGGTCCCGATCCCGGCGATCGTCGTCGTCGTCGCGGCGGCGGCGGCGGTCTGGGCTGTCGTCGCGCTCGCGGCGGTCGCGACGGCCGCTGTCGCGATAGCGATCCCGGTCTCGGACATCGTCCCGGTGGCCTCTGTCGCGCGACCCGCGCTCGCGGGAGCGGCTCCGGCTGCGGCTGCGGTCCCGCGCGCGTTGGCTCCGGCCGGGGCTGCGGTCGCTCTCGCCCCGGTCGTCGCGGCTTCGGCTCACTCGCTCGGTGCCGCCGCACGACGACGCCTTGGCTGCACCGCTGCCGACGTTGCCGGTGCCTGTGCCGCTGCCGGCGTCGTCGGCGTCGCCGACTTCGCCCTCCTCGCTGCCCTCGAGCTCGTCCAGCTCGTCCTCTATGGGGCTCACGCGCGGCTCGAGGTCGCCGCGGTCCTCGAGCACGCTGCGCCTGGCGAGCCGCGGCAGGATCGTGTCGCAAGCACGATCGGCCGTGAGCAGCTCGTCGACAAACTGGTCCATGAACGTGAGCTCAAAGGAGCCGGCTGCGCGGTGGGCATAGGGGGAAGGCAGAGTCAGCGTGCGTTCGCGCAGTCCACACGGTCTGGAAAACAGCGCCGGTCCGCACCGGGCGTGCGCCGCCGCAGCTTGCGCTTGTCGAGCAGCAGCGGCTCGAGGCGGCGGTAAACGTCCACATCCTTGGCCGTCAGGCGCACATAAAACGCCGCGAGGGCGGTGAGGTACTTGAAGTCGCCGTCGTTGAGGAACAGGTCGATTATCTCGTCCTCGGGCTGCAGCTGCAGCAGCTTGAGCGCCAGGCACACAAACTCGGTCGGCCGCTGGTTGCCAAACTGGCCGCCGATGGACGTGAGCTCGACGGCGCGGTCCACGAGCGTCTCGGCCGAGGACGCAAACAGCCGCTCCTTCCAGTAGACGCTCTCGTAGATGCGCTCGCGCAGGATCTTTTCGATCAGCAGCTGCGGGTTGGTGCCGTGCACCGCGCGCCGCTCGTAGTCGCCCATGCCCGCCCCCTCGCGCGCTCGCTGGGCCTGTCGGTCGGCTAACTTGGATGCAGAGCCGGCAAAAGCCGAAATTGGCGGCTTGACGGCAGCAAATGTCAGCGGCGCGGCGGCTGTTGAAGGAGCTCGGCGAGGCGAGGCGTGCGGCCGCGAGCCAGCCCGGCGGCGGCAGCGGCGGCGCAGACAGCGGCCCAGATGCGGCCGGAAAGAGCCAGGCGCCCGCACAGCCGCTGGTGCATCTCGAGCCGGCCGGCGAGGAGGACCTGTTCCACTGGCGCGCGGTCATTGCCGGCGCCAGCGGCTCGCCGTATGCGGGCGGCCGCTTCGAGCTGGCCATCGAGGTGCCGCGCGACTACCCCATCGCCCCGCCCGCCATGCGCTTCGTCACCAAGGTCTGCCACCCCAACGTCCACCTCAAGGTGAGCCCCAGCAGGCGGCCGCGGCGCAGGCGGCCTCCGCCGCTGTCATCCCGGCCGAGGATCGCCCCGTCTCGGCCGGAATTGCTCCGCAAGTTATGAAGGCTGACGTCCCCCGGCCCATGGCTTCTCCCGCTCGCTCGGCTCGCTCGCTCGCCCGGTCCGCCCCGGCTCGGCCCCACAGACGGGCGAGATCTGCCTCGACCTGCTCAAGTCGGCCTGGAGCCCCGCGTGGACGCTGCAGTCGGCGTGCCTGGCCGTCGCCGTGCTTCTCACGGTGGGTCCCGCTCGGCCCAGCCCCACCTCCCCGGTGTTGGTGTGCTTGCTGACCTGCCCACTCCCGGTCGCCCAGAGCCCCGAGCCCGACAGCCCGCTCAACTGCGATGCGGCGAACCTGCTGCGCGCCGGGGACCTGCGCGGATACAACTCGCTCGTCTCCATGTACACATCATTGTATGCCACGCCATAGGCCTCCCCGACATCGCGGCATCTCGGTGCCGCCTTCCCTCCCCTCCCGGAATTAAACTCAACTTTGGTCGGCCAGCGGTTGCGTCGCTCCAGCACCCTTGATCCCGATGCAGCCGGGTGTATGCATGCGTGTTCATATCGGCACAAGCGACACGTCCCGCTCGACAAAGTCGGCAATCTGCTCGAGCATCGCATCCACGTCCATGTCCATGTCCATGTCCACGCCGATGCCGAGACTCGAGTCGGCGCCTTGCACCGCGGCAGAAGCCGCTTCTGGCGCAAGCGTGGGTATCTCTGGAGCTTCGACGGCTGCTGCTGCTGCCTCTGTTGCTGCTGCTGCTGTTGCTCCCAACGCCGTGATCTGCGTCAGCGCCGCAATCTGCGATGTCGGCCCGTGTCAGCGATCCATCAACAAGCTCGAGCCGTCGATGCAGCCCCAAACTCGCCTTGGATGCGTGGATCGGCGACTTCCACGGTGGAGAGACTGCTATAAGCGGCGAGTGCAGCGGCGACCGAGCGGCTGCGAGCCCGCGCTGTGCGGCAGCCTTGGGGTCCGGCGTGGTGGCGGCCGGCGCCTCGGGCCTCCCAAAAATCACCGGGCGACCGATCGTTTCAGCGGCGGGCGGCGGCTTGGGCAGCTCGAGTGGCATCAGCGGCACGATGCTCGGCCGCTCCTGGCCGTTCGGAGCTGCTGCCGCTGCCGCTGCCGGCGGATGCTTGCTGGTGCCGACGGCCTTTGCGGCCCGCGCATGGCGGCCCGCCGACTTTCGGACGCTGCTCTTGGCCGTCCGGACGCCGCGGTCGCGCACCGCCTGGCCAGCCGGACTGCGAGCGGGTGCCCGCGGCGGGCTCACTCGTGCTGCCTCGGCCGCCCTGGACGCCGCGGCTGCTGGCAGTGCGTGCAGCGCCGGTGCAGCCGCGGCAGACGTGGCCGCCTGCGCCGGCTTTGTGCGCCGTCTCGAGGTCGACGACGATGCCGGCCGCGCGAGCGCCGCCGGGACCCGCCCGATGGCGCCGTCGGCGGCCGGCCGCTCAAAGAGCCGCACGACGCAGGCGAGAGCCGGCGGCGCAGTGTGCGGCGATTCCCGAAAGCGGTTGGCGTGCGCTGCGACCCGCCGCCGGACGCTGGGGCCAAACTGTGTCTGCATTGCCATTGCGTCCTGAAGCAGCGGAAAGTGGAGCTTTCTGCCAGAGACGTGGGGGGACATGTCCCACAGATCCCCGGACCCTGCCGCCCAGGCCGGCAGCAGCACCGAAGCACACTGCCGCAGTGCACTGCCGCACCGGCCGGCGCCAGGGACACGAGACATGGGCCAGCTGGGGTGTGTAATGTTTAGTGGACTCAGCGCAGCTCGACGCCGCAGCGCTCGACGACGGCCTGGCGCAACCGCTCCTGGACCTCGTCGACCTCGGCGTTGGTCAGCGTGCGATCCATGGCGCGGTAGTTGATGCGGTAGCACCGGCTCGCGCGGCCTGTCTTTGGGTGCGTGAACTCGTCAATCAGCTTGGCCTCCTCGGCAATGTCGCCCGCGATCTCGCGCACGACCTCGGAAAAGTCGTTGTCGTGGAATGTGGGCGGCGTCCAGAACGAAATGTCCTTGTAGCACGGCGGGTACTTTGAAAACGGCACGAACGACGAGATCGACCCCGCGCGGAACTGCGAGGTGAAGCGCTCGTCCGTCGACCAGAACAGCCGGATGTCCGGGATGTTGAACATGCGCATCGCGATTCGCTCGAGCCCAAGGCCAAACGCCCATCCGATGCGGTCCGAGTTGCCCGTGTTGTCCATGATCTCTTGCCGCACCACGCCGCTACCAAAAAGCTCGAGCCACTTGCCGTTGTAGAGCACCTCCAGCTCCCAGCTGGGGCTTGTGAACGGAAAGTATTCCTCGTTCCAGCGCCACTGCAGGCCCTTTTCGCTGGCGAACACGTTCTTGATGACGTTCTCGAGCGTGCTCTTGAGATGCAGCGCCACCGCGGCCGCCTCCGCGGGCGTGTGCTGGCGCTGGATCGGGTTCTTGGCGCCGTCCTTGACGCCCATGGCGGCAAGCGCCTCGGCCTCGGTCATGTGCTGGCCGGCAAACTGCGAGCGGTCAAACGTGCGGATGCCCTCCATCTGGTGGAAGACCGGGTAGTGCGTCTGGTCGACCTCGTCGCGCCGGTACACGTCGGCCGTGAGCAGATACCCGCGCGAGCTGCGGTCGCGCAGCACCGTCGACTGATGCGCCGACGTGTGCGTGCGCAGCAGGTTGTCGGCGTTGACATAGTAAGTGTCGGTCGGCCTGCGGCCCGGGTGGTCCGCCTCGAACAGCAGGTCGTCAAAGTTGAGCTTGGGCGACACGACCGGGTTGAGCGAGTCGAGGCTGCGGTACACGCCGGGCTCGGCCTCGTTCATGTGGTGCTCGATCTTGGCCTTGAGGATAGCGAGCGGGTGGTTCGCCTGCAGGTGCAGCCGCCGCTCCAGCTTCTCGAGCACAGAGGGGCCGACGTTGGTCCACGAGTCGGTCGCATAGTCCTTGCCCATGACGCGGACTGCGACGGCCGTGATCAGCAGCGCTGCGGTCTGCCCGCGGCTCGGGCGACGAGGGTCACACCTGTCGGACTGTCGCGGGGAAGCGACGCCTGGCGCAGCGCAGCGGCAGCGGAGAGGCTGCGCACCCCGCTGCGCACGGCGGCGGCTGCCGCCCCGGGCCGCAGTGCCGCCGCTGTCGCCGATGCGGCTGAGCGCGCCAGAGACAGTGAACGCATGTCGGGGCAACTTGAAGACATGCCCGCGCATGCCCATGGCATCGAGCAGGCTCGGTGCACCAAAACAGATCCGCGGTGGCACGCATGCAGCGCCCGTCGACCCACCCCACCTCAGCGCTGCACATGGGGCCAGAGTGCGTGCCGCTGGCAATCTTACCGCGAGAATCGGCGGAATCCTGCGAGTAAGCCATGCAATGTTGGATCTGCAGCCATCGGACCGCCGTGGCAGCGCACGAGCTGCGGCCGATCGCACTCGTAGCGGCCGCCATCCCCTCCAGAGCGGCCCGGCACACGGCGATGCTCTTGCTGGCTGAATGCGCCGTCACGCCGTCCAAACGCCGACACAGAGATCTCTCCCGCAAACCCGTGATCATGATCGCCCGCTCGCTCGCCAGCACAGTTGCTCGCCGCGCCGCCCCGGCACCCGCTGCCGCGCTGCTGCGCGCGCGCGCATGCGCGGCCGCACCCAGCATGCGCTGGTACTCGGCCGACGCCAAGCAGGACGGCGCCTCTGACGCGGCCAAGCCCGCCGCGGGCGGCGAGGAGGCCAATAACACCAAGGCCGACGCCAAGGCTGCGGACGCCGGCGCCGGCGCTGGCGCCGCGGATGCGGCCAAGGCCCTCAAGAAGACGCTCGAGGAAAAGGACAAGCAGATCTCGCATCTGCAGGTGCGTGCCAAGTGCCTTTTGCGAGCCGCAGGCGTGCGATCGCCGCTCCCCCAGGCCGAGCGAGCTCTTCCGAGCTTTTCTTCGAGCGTCACTCGGCGTCAGCCAGGTGCCCCCTCCGTTGCCGATCGCAGCGCCTGCTTGCGGGCAGCCGCACCGGATCGGCCCGCCTGTGCCTCCCGTGGTGCCAGCCATGCTCACGCTGCTGCTCCCCCCGCAGGGCCTGTACCGCCGCGCCCTCGCCGACGCCGAGAACCTGCGCCAGCGCACCAGGAAGGAGATTGAGGACAAGCAGACGTTTGCGATCCAAAAGTTTGCCAAGGAGCTGCTCAACACGGCCGACATCCTCGCCATGGCCCTCGACGCCGTGCCCGAGGCCGAGCGCGCCGGGGCGTCGTCCAACGCGCACCTCAAGAACCTGTACACGGGCGTGTCCATGACCCGCGCGGAGCTGCTCAAGACGTTCAAGCAGTTTGGCGTCGAGGCATACAACCCCATCAACGAAAAGTTTGACCACAACCTCCACCAGGCGCTGTTCCAGGCGCCCATGCCCGGCAAGGAGCCGGGCACCGTCTTCCAGGTCACCAAGGTCGGCTACAAGATCCACGACCGTGTCCTGCGGCCAGCGCAGGTCGGCGTCGTCAGGGAAGACTGAGGACGATTGGGTGCTTGACGCCGCGCCGCGGCTGCGCCTCCCTCTCGAAGCAGGCGGCCTTGCGTCTGCTTCATGCCCCTTCACTCGCCGTTCCCCCGTCACACACCACACTCGCTGCACAACAAGAAACGCTTATCGAGCACTTGCGCTGCGATTCATTGTGCCCGAGTCGCTCCAACGCAGGCCTTCACTGCTGTGGCGGCGGCGGCCCGCTGCGCATGTCCATCGGCATGCGTCCGTGATGCTGCTGGGGCTGCTGCGGGTGCTGCGGGTGCTGCGGGTGCTGCGGGTGCTGCGGGTGTTGAGCATGTTGTGGGTGCTGGGCATGTTGCGGATGCTGCGGGTGCTGCGGATGCTGCGGGTGCTGCGGGTGCTGCGGGTGCTGCGGGTGCTGTGGATGCAGCGGGTGTCCAGGACGCTGAGACGGGTGCTGCGACGGGTGCATCTGATGCTGGGGATGGTGCGGATGCTGCGACGAGTGCTGGTCATGCACTTCGCCCTGGTGCATCATCTGGTGCATGTCCGCCGAGCCGCCCATGGAGCCCGACGAGCGGTGGCCTTCTCCTGGTTTGCGACCAGGCAGACCCGGCTGCCGCGGCAGATGCTGGCCCTGCTGCTGATGCTGCTGCTGGGCTTGCTGTTGCTGCTGCTGCTGCTGCTGTTGCTGGGCTTGCTGAGCCTGCTGCTGCGAGGGCAGCTGCATGGGCGGCGGCGGCAGAGAGTGCTGCTGCTGCGAGGGGGTCAGATGGCCGTGGCTTCCGTTGGCGTGGTAGCCGTCTGGGTCCCTGCCGGGCATCGGCGGCGGCTGGGAGTTCAGGTACTGCGGCGACGGTCCCGTCTGGATGCCACTGACGATCGGATAGCGGTCGTGAGCCGTCGGCGTCGGCTGCTGCGGCTGTAGCGCCTGGACCGTGGCGCCGGTCGCCTGCGCGCTGCGGAGCAGCTGCAGGCGCTGCTTGATCTGGACATTGTTGGGATCAAGCTCGAGAGCTCGCGAGTAGGCGTCGAGGGCGTCGGCAATCTGGTTGTTGCACGACTCGTACAGCGTGCCCAGGTCGTACCTGCAGCCAAACATCCACGGCGCGCATCCGAATTAGCGCTGTCCCTGCGAGACACTGATGCAGCAGCACACGCACCAGACTTCGCTAATGTACGGATTCAGACGGATCGCACGGCTGTATGCATCAAGTGCGTCGGGATACTGGTTGATCTGGTAATAGAGCACACCGATGGAGCACCAGAAGGTGGGGTTGCGGCCGTCGCGATACACAGCCTGCTGGTACGCCTCATATGCTTCGCTGTACTTTTGCTGGGCCATGTAGCAGCGGCCAAGCAGGTACCAAGTTTGCGCATCCGAAGCGTCTGCAGTGCAGCAAGTTCAGATGCTGGTCCCCTCACGGCAGCACAAGTCGCCCGCGGCTGGTCTACGTCCTTACCCGAGTCGATCGACTGGCGCAGGCATGAGATGGCATGGTCTTGGTTGCAAAAAGGCGTATTCGACTGGTGGAAGAGCCAGCCAAGCTGCTGAAGGACCTTGGCATGCTTGGGGTTCTCGCTGAGCACCTTTTCATAGGCCTCGCGAGCAAGAACGTACTGGCAGTGGCACCAAGCGTCACAAAGGCTCTGTCAGCCCATCGCACCCATATGCACGTTGCGAGCGCAGAGAGCGCCGCTGCACCTCCTTCTGCTGCTCGTGCAGATGGCCGATTTGGAACCAGATGTCGATCTCTGTCAGAGGACTTGGCGGGCACTTGAGAATGTACTTGAAGCACTGGAGGGTGAGCGGGTGCAAGCGCATGTAAGCACGCTTCTTGGCACACGCTTGGCGCAGGCTGCAAAGCAAGACGCACGTCCAGCGCGATATCAAACTTGCGCTCCTGCTTGTAGATGATGCCAAGCCGAAAGTAAATCTCGTTTGCCTTTTCAAACGTGGGGTCCATGCGGATGACCGCCGAGAACGCCTCCTCTGCGAGCTCATACGACCCGTAGCGGTCGTAGAGGATGCCGATGCCGTACCACAGCTTGGGCTCTTTCGGATCGGGCAGGTGGTAAAGCGCATTCTGGTATGCGCTGTACGCCTTCTGCAGGTCGTCCAGCATCAGGTAGCAGTGGCCCAGCGCGCCCCAAATCTCGCCGTTGGCGTCGTTGATCTTGAGAATGCGCTGAAAGTACTCTGCCGCCTTGCCGTACTGCTCCAGCGAGCGGCACAGCGCCGCAATCAGAGTGAGCGTTTGCTCCGAGTACGGGTTGAAGCGCAGCGCCGACTCGTAAGAGAGCACCGCCCGCTCGGGCTCCTTCATGGTCTCTGCGAGCTGGCCTGCGCGACGGTGGGGGCGAGCGGAGCCAAGTAGCGGCGAGAGAGGCAGAGACGCATGTGGTCAGCGCGGATGTGCGGGGCGCCGCCGACTCCCAGCGACTGCGCCAGGAGCGTGCGCGGCAGCCCTGGTCATCACCCGCGATCGCAGGCAGCTGTGCGTCTGGGCCAGCACGGGTGACGGCTCCCGCCGCACATGCAGGCGCAGGCGCGCAGCCACGCAGAGGTGGAAGCGACTTGCAGGCGCATGTGGCGGTGCGCGCACGCACCGAGCTGCAGCCAAGTGCGCTCGTTGAGGCCATGGAGCTCGGCGACAAGCCCGTCGAGCTTGGACGACATGGTCAAAGAATCCAAAATGCCGCCAGCGAGCGTTTGGAGCGCCGCATGGCCCGAAGCCGCCGCTGACGCTCGTCGCACCGCAGGATGGGCCGACACGGTCACTACTGAGTCGGGGAGGCCCAGCACCGTTGCGGCTGCGCGCCAGCACCAGCGCTGGCGGGCATGCGGGCCGGGCTCGCACCCAGCGCAGTCGCGGCCGGCGTGTTCCTGAGGGCGCGGCCGCCGTGGGCATTTGGCGAGCCGCGAAAAGGGGTTTGCCGCGGTCGGGAGCATGAGCATCACCTCGGACGAGGTCAATTACCTCGTTTACCGCTACCTGCTCGAGTCTGGTGCGCCGGCTCGCCAGCCCACGCGCGCATCCGCCCGTGCGTATAAGCGAGCCTCCATGGCGCTGACTGCGCGCGCGCGCACGTCCCCGCGGCACCTCGCCACACAGGGTTCTCGCACTCGACCTTTGCATTCCAGCATGAGACAGCCATCCACAGGGTCGAGGTCAAGGGCAGCGCCGTTCGGCCAGGCGCCCTCATCAGCCTGCTCCAAAAGGGCCTGCAGTACCTCGAGGTCGAGACGCACATCCAACAGGTGCGTCTGTGGCTGCCTGCCAGCCCGCTGGTAGCGGCGCCGCCTCAGCGCCCGCTTCAGCCCGCCCGCCTCAACCGACAAGATCACGCCCAAAGCTCACTCGAGCCACGCTCCGCCCCGACCGCACCCGCGCACCACGCCCGCGCGCTTGCGTCGCTGCCCGTCGTGTGACTGCGTGCCGGCTCTCGGCGCGTGCATGTGCGCCTGCCCGCCTGCGTGCGCACGCGCCTTCACTCTCGTGCGACCCGTCGGCCTTGACCCGCTCCAATCACACCTGCCTCCCGACAGAACGGTGCCGAGAAGCGCTGCGTGGCTCCGTTCACGTTGCTAGGCCCCCACGAGTGTCAGATTGTTCCCGTCGAGTATGAGGAGGAGTTTGACGAGCGGCCAGGAAAGCGGCCCGTGAAGCGGGACGAGCAGCCACGCAGAGACCGACGCGACGATCGAAAGGGCTCGTCCAAGCGCAACGATAAGCGCTCGCGGAAAGAGTCCATTCCCACAGACGAGCTTGTCGAGTCTGCAGGTGCGGTTCGCCCCATCGCCGTTCTTTTTCCCGCCTCTATAGCCAGCTGACATGCCTGCTCGATGCGGGAGCAGGACGGAAGGTCGACTATGCCAATCACGACGACGGCGCACCTCCAGATGCCGAAATGGACGTTGATGCGCCGACTGGTGCGGTTGCACGACAGTTTTCGCCCTCCGAGATCCGCGTCTTGACTGGTCACACTTCCGAGGTCAGCTTTGCGTCGCGGCGTGCCGCCCCTGCCTGCGGACTCGCTGACGCTCCTCGTGCAACGGGGCGGCTCGATAATGGGCTCGCTCAGGTTTTTGTGTGCTCGTGGAACCCAAGAGAGCTGCTGCTGGCGACAGGGTAGGCCTACCGCATGGTTAAGGACGTGCACGAAATATGCAAGCTCACAACGGACACCGATTCGCTGCGCGCAGCTCGGGAGACGGCACCGCGCGCATTTGGGACGTGAGCGACCCAGCATCGGGCGACAGCACTCCCGCCCCCATCCTACTGTCACACAGCACACGAAACGGCGAGAGCAAGGACGTCACAACGCTTGACTGGAATGTATGCGCACGCCTTGCTGCCGGAGCCCGCGATTCTCATGTGGCTGCTGACACCGCGCTTGGGCCGACGCCCGTCTCTTAATCCGCGCAGCCCGAGGGGACGTGTCTCGCGACAGGCTCATACGACGGCCTGGCACGCGTCTGGCGCAAAGATGGTGACGCCGCCTGGGCATGGGTCTCTTCACCGATGGGGCTGCGATGCTGACGGGCTGTGTCCCTGATGCGTCGACAGGCGAGATCAAGTTCATCATGCGCAAGCATCAAGGCCCAATCTTTTCGCTCAAATGGAGCAAAAACGGCGAGCTTATCCTGAGCGGAAGCGTCGACAAAACCGCGATAGTTTGGGACGCAAAGACGGGCGAGGCACGTCAGCAGTTCCAATTCCACTCGGGTGCGACGAGGCTGCTGGCTGCCGATCCCGAGGTCTTTTGATGTTTGCCATCTTTTCTGACCGAGCGTGCTCTGCCTGCGTTCAGCTCCGACTCTCGACGTTGATTGGCGCGACGACTCGACCTTTGCGACCTGCTCGACTGATAAGCAAATCTATGTTTGCCAGCTGGGCTCGCTCGAGCCTCTGCGACAGTACTCGGGCCATGAGGTAAGACCCAGTGCTCGCAAGCACACGAACACACCCTATTCGCGCCTTCTTTAGGCTGATACACGGCTGCGACGGCTTTTCCCGCCTGCCCGCGAGGGCAGCACGAGGTCAACGCCATCAAGTGGGACCCCTCTGGCACATACCTCGCGTCGTGCTCGGATGACCGCACGGCCAAGATTTGGAGCCCCGACCAGGACGAGATGGTGTGGGAGTTTTCTGGGCACGAGAAAGAGATCTACACAATGCGATGGAGTCCCTCCACGGCGGACAACAGACTCTTGCTTGCAACGTAAGCCCCGCGACGCGCGCAGCTGCTTGCAGAGGGCGACGCCCAGAGCCCGCGTGCGTGCAGGCGGCTGACGCTGCTCCAGGGCCTCATTTGATGGCCGAGTGCGCATTTGGAACGTGCAAACAGGCACGTGCCTCTTTGTTCTTGAGGGGCACACCGAGGCCGTGTACTCTGTATCGTTCAGCCCAAACGCGCGATATCTGGCAAGCGGGTCGTTCGACCAGCACGTCAAGATCTGGTCGATGCGGGACGGCTCGCTGCTCAAGACGTACCACGGCGACGGCGGCGTATTTGAGGTTGGCTGGAACAGCACGGGCGACCGCGTTGCCGCCTGCTACTCAGACAGCAAGGCAAGCCGATCTGTGCTGCCGTTGCTGGACACGCCATGTGCGATGGGCCACGGGGCTGACCAGCGCCGCGCAGGTTGTGGTGCTGATGACTGGGCTGCGAGACTAAACGGCATGCAGCGCGCAGAGGGCGGGGCAGTCATAAACGAGTTGGCCTGGCCGGGATCGAGCCGGGGGGGGGGGCGAGGTGCCGCCGGTGGCACGAGCGGGGAGGCCGCAGAAGGAACTTCGCGCCAACTCCGGCGTCAGCTGCATGCGAACGTCCAGGAGCTCGTCGATGCACGGAAGCGCCATGGCCGAGCCGTCGGTCGTGGCCAACGCAGCCGGAGCGCCTGGCGCGGCGGTCGCCGCCGCCGCCGCGGACTGCGAGACGGAAGTGCTGGACGACGAGCCGCGCAACATCCTCATGGGAATCATCGCCCAGCTGCGCAAGGGCATGGACCTCCACCGGGTCACGCTGCCGACCTTTGTGCTCGAGCCGCGCAGCATGTGCGAGCGGATAACCGACTTTCTTGCGCACCAGGACCTGCTGTTGAGGCAAGTGCCCGCCCCGCTGCCTGGGCGGCTCGGCCCAGGGTCCCGCGGCGGGGCCGCTGGGTCGGCGGCACGAGGCAGCGATTGGCGACACCAGCGAGTCCCGGCGCCGCCCAGGGTTGCTCTCCTCCACCCTGCATCGCTCGACGCGCTGGCCAGACGGCCGCCGTCGCCGCCGCTGCCGCCGCCGCCGACCTCGCACCTGCGCGCGGCCGGCTGGGAGCTGCCGACGGCCTGTGTGTGTTGAAGGGGGGCGGAGCCCCCACTTTATTACGCATACCCTTGGGGCCTCGCGAGCTGCCGACGGCCTGCAGCAGCAGGCCTCTCCCCAGCCCCGTCACCGCCGCGCGCTGATGTTTGCTGTTCCGCCGGTGCCTTGGGCTTGCCGCTTGCGCCACCCGCCTCGACCGGCGTCCCGTCCGGCCGTCCGCTGCCCTCGCCGCTGCCGCACACAGCACGCCGCTCAAAAGCGACCCCGTCGAGCGCTTCGTCGATGTCGTCAGGTACTTTCTGTCCGGATGGCATATCCGCCCAAAGGTCCGAGCCCGCGTCGTCGTCAGCCTCCCCGACGCACGCCTGACCCTGCTCCCGATCCGCCTCCGTTCACCGTCCAGGGCGTCAAAAAGCCATTCAATCCCGTGCTCGGCGAGATCTTCCGCTGCAGATGGGATCTGGACAACGGCACCCAGTCCTTCTACGTGTGCGAACAGGTGCTCCATCATCCGCCTGTGTCCGCCTACTTTTACGCAAGTCCGGAAAACGGCGTCGTCATCACGGGCGAGCTGCGGCCGCGGGCTCGCTTCCTCGGAAACTCGGCCGCAACCATGATGGAGGGTGGCTCAACGGTCACGTTTACGTCGCTGGACGGCGAAACCTACCACATCACTCCGCCCAACATGTACGCCCGTGGCATTCTCTTTGGCACCATGTACATTGAGCTTGGGGACACGGCAACGATCCGCTGCCCAAAGACCGATCTCGTCTGCTGCATCGAGTTCAAAACCAAGGTTGGTTGGCTGGCACAGCATCGTCGCATATTGCCCAGAGACTTGAAGAGCAGCGCGTGCCGGCAACGTACAATGATGCTAATATCTCTGCGCGGATGGTGTCTCGACATGACGATCGCAACAGGGCTATTTCGTGTCGTCCGAAAACAACGCTATTTCTGGAAAGATTAAGAACGACAGCACTGGCGAGGTTATATATAAGATTCTCGGGAGCTGGTCCGACCAAATGTGGCTGCAGCCGTCAAAGACGAGTGACAAGCAGCTTCTCTTTGACGCAGCGTCTGCAGTCTGCCTGACCAAGATTGTTCATGATGTTTCAGAGCAGGAGGAGTTTGAGTCGCGCAGGTACGAGCCGATTGGTGCAGATGCCGTCGTGCGTTGTCTCATGACCGCACGCTGGTAACGCTTTGCTCCTCTTCACTGTCGTCCTGTGTCATCATCAATCCGACTCTCACCCGCTGCAGGCTCTGGGACAATGTGGCGCGGGCAGTCATTGCGCGCGACCTGGATCTAGCCACCGTCGAGAAGACAAGGATTGAGGACAACCAGCGCCTGATTGTCAAGGATCGCGAGGCCCGCGGCGTCGAGTGGGTGCCGCGCTTCTTTGAGGCCGATGGCTCGCAGTGGAAGCCGCGCTTCCTGGGCAGGTGAGGCGACTGTCGTTCTGAGCAGCCTTTTGCAAAAGCCTGCCGAGCTGACCGATTGCGCAGCGTGCCCTCTGATCCAGCAAAGGCAAAGGCGTGGCTCGCCGAGTTCCTGTTTGCGAGCGCCTCGACAGAGATGCACAGCAGGTTCTGGGCGCCCGCGGACGACAAGCCGCAATAGCACGCGAGCCACCCATGGCGGCCCGCCACCGCAGCCGGCACAGTCTGCTGGCTTGCCCCGAGCCAATCACCCGCCGCCTGCGTAATGAACCGTGCATGCGACGCTCTGCTGCCTCTGCTCGGCGTCCCACTCTCTGCCGCGCCACAGGCTGTGTCGCTCGGCCTTTTGTGCCCCACCGCCTTCTTGCCGCAACTTGCCGCAGCCCGGCCCGTGCACAATAGACACCCACGTGGCCCGAGACTCCACTCCGCAATGGCCCGCGGCACAGTCTCGTTCGTCTTCGACGTACTGCTGATGCTGCTGAACATGGCCCGCTTTGCCTCGAGCATCTCGTTCTTGGCCGTCATGATGGGTCTGGGCGAGTTCTCGGCCGGCGGCAAGGTGCTGCTGGTGCTGTTCGTTGTCGGTGCGCCGCTCTCGCCCGCCGTCCACCTCCAGCTTGCCGGCGGTCGCCCTTGATGGCTGACCCTGGCGGCCTGCACGGCGCCTCTGCCAAACGCCCCACCCGACGGCCCGTCGCCGGCCAGCCCACCTGTTCGACCGCGGCTTCTGCTTCGTTCAAGGCAGGGCCTTCCTGCGCCGCAACCGGCCCGCCAACCTGGCGCTGTTTGGCCTCGCAGTGCTGGTCGGCGGCTCGCGCGCGTTGTTCCTGCGGCTGTACCCGTACGGCTTCAAGGAGGAGATGCTGCGCCGCCAGGTATCGCTCGTGTCGCTGGCGTCCACCGTCGCCAAGCTGGTGCTGCTCGTCGCCGCCTTTGTCGAGGCAATCAACCTGTGCAACGCACATCCCCTGTCGTCCGCCTGCCTCACCACACCGCAGAACGGCGGAAACATCATCAAGTGGGTCATTCTGCGCCAGGCAATCACCCTCTTTGTCTTGGCATACGTCTCGGGCTTCTTCCTTGCCCTCGATCTGTGCATCGACTTTTGCTGCGGCAGGTACTCGCGGCTCAAGCGCGACCACGACGACGAGCGCCGCCGCCAGCTCGAACTCGAGCTCGAGCTCGCGCAGCAGCCCGCCCCTAGCAACGGAGGCGGAGGCGACTCTGGTCCCGACGCCGGCGCGATGGCTGCCGATGCTGCCAGCAGCTCCACGAAAGGCTCCTCCTCACAGACACAGATTCCGCCTGCGATGCCGCCAACGCCGCAGGACTCGACGCCAAAGTGAGCCGCCCAAAGCGCCATCGCCGTCGGGCAGCACACGCTCAGTGCACCCACAACCCGATGCGGTGACCCCCCGTTCGTGCCGCTCGAGCGCCACTGCGATCCCTGGTCGCCATCGAGCCGTGCACGCCTTGGCCGACCACCGCCGCCCCAGCGCTTCCGCTGCCACTGCCGCCTCGAGATATCGGCAGGGAAACAGCAGAGCCGACGCCTGCTGCCGAGGCTGCCATCTGGCGGATGCGCAGCGGCCTCACTCTCAGCAGTGCGATTAGAATTTATTAAAAGTACCGTTTACGAATTTTTGAGCGGCCAATGGCTCGGCGACGCCTGTCGCTTGCCTCCAGCCAATGGGCGCGCCCGCAGCGAGGATGAGGTCGAGCAGCGGGCCGTGCCCGGCGACTGCAAGCGATTCGGCCATGCAGGTAGCCAGCGACGGCGGGCATGCGGCTGCCGCTGCCGCGCGTCGGCGTGCAGACGCCGCGGTGCCTCTCTTGTCGAGCGCTGACCACGTGCTGCGCGGCCGCTTCCGTGCGGCCCGTGGCCCGCAACCGCAGCTCACGCCGCCCCCCAAGATTGACGACAGCATCAACCCGTTTGGTGAGTCGGTGCGGGGAGCCCACGCTGCTGCCGACGACGCAGGCCCACTGCCACGACAGGCGCGCGCACCGCTCGTGCAGCGCCGGGCCCTGCGCTCGCCCATGCGCGCCGGCGGCCAGGAGGCTTCATGGCGCACTCGGGCGACTGACACTCGGCCGTTGCGAGAGCAGACCGGGCCGCGGTGATCAAGAGCCGCGACGAGTTCTTCAAAGAGCAGCTCGTGCGTGGCCAGGAGATCATCATCCTCAAGGACAAGCTGCGCTGGTGCTATGTGCGCGAGGGCGTCAACCACATGCAGAACTGCCGCGAGCTCGCCCTGCAGTACATGGAAGTCCTCCGCGTCATGAAGAGCGGTCGCTTCGAGCCCTACAAGGCCCCGACGCCCAAGAGCCTGTGATTGCCCGCGCATCCTGGATCGCGGCGCCTTCTGGAATCCCCGCCGCAGGCCATCGCCAGCGCTCGCAGCGTCGGCGCCATAATGCCAATACATTTGTGTGATGCCCAGCCGGCGCTGCTCCACGACTGCAGGCGCCAGCATGTCCCAGACTATCACAGCTTCACGACCTGCTGGTCCGCGTACCCCATTTCCTTGAGGATGCCCCCAAGCGGCCCTGGAACGTCCTCGGCAATCCTGGGGCCTGCCACGGCGGTGATCATGCTGCAGATGCGCAGGCAAAGTGACCGCGTCAGGACGATTCGCGCTTTGGGCTTCGCTCCAAGTACTCACCCCTCTGGGCCACAAACCAACACGGCGAGCGGAAACTTTGCCCGCTCTGGCTTCTGTCTGGCCTGCGGGTCCGTGCGAGTTGGGGCCGGCAGAGCCTTTGCGAGGACAGAGGCGCTGATGGGGCCAATGTGCACGTCCTGCGGTACTGCAGCCGCAGACGGACGGTCCGCCAGATACGTGATGCTCAGCTGTTCCGGGTGCGCTTGCTGGAGGCGATCCAGGTCGGCCTTGGCGATAATGTCCTCGGGCGTGCGGCTGGCATAGACCAAGCTGATATGCGTGAGGTCGAGCGGGTCATCGAGGATCCGGTTGATGAGCTGCAGCATGGGCGCGATGCCAGTTCCGCCGGCAATCTGGCGGGCAAGGGGGTCGACTGGTCAGCAGAGGGCTGTGCGTCACTTGCGAAGGCTGGGATGCACGTACCATTCCCATTCTCTCAACAAGGTTTTGTTTGTACGGCAGCGTGAGCAGCGGCCCGCGAATGTGCATTTTGTCGCCCGGAGCGAGCGAGTGAATGTGCCTGCTGACGGTGCCGAGCTCGTAGCGCTTGACGAGCAGCTCAATGTGGTTCTCCGAGTGGCTGATGGGCGAGTATGGGCGGGCGATCTGGCACGAGTCGTCCTTGACAATGACGTGGAAAATGCCCGTGTTCGGGGGCATCGCATTGGCGACTTTGGCGGCCACCCTGAGGCGGCAAGTGTCTCCCGACTCGCGGGCGACGCTGACGACCGGCGCTTCGCGAAAGGCGGTTGGAGATGCCTCCACGGGCTTTGGGGTTTTTTTGACGTCGGACAGCATGAAGACATTTGTCGCCACGAGCGCACCGACGGCGACGACAGCGCCGAGTGCTAGCGGCAGGTGGTGCGGCTCGAACATGGGCGGCTTGATTGTCGATGCGTGGAGCATGCATGCGCGCGGCCGGGCAGCGGCGGCACCGGCCGACACCGCGGACACACCGCGAGAGCCGGCGTGCCTGGCCGCGGCGCGGGACAAGCGAGCGACG
This sequence comes from Polyrhizophydium stewartii, assembly GCA_027604665.1. Taxonomy (NCBI): domain Eukaryota; kingdom Fungi; phylum Chytridiomycota; class Chytridiomycetes; order Rhizophydiales; genus Polyrhizophydium; species Polyrhizophydium stewartii. The sequence goes on along the minus strand of JADGIZ010000084.1, from coordinate 6,640 downwards.
AGCATCTTTTGGGGAAAGATGGATCGCACCCTCGAGCCCGGTTCAACCGACGCAGCGGATCGCACATGCGGTAGCCGGCCCGCATCCCGAACCACCGCCTCGCCCGAGCGAGACGCTCTTGGTGGTGCAACACGACCCGCTGAGGGCACGATAATGGCGCAGTGCGCTGCGTTTAATCAACTCAGGCGTGAACAAAAGGCGCCATTGGCAACTGCGCAGATGCAAGCTGTGGATGCTGGCGGCGGCCCTTCAGAAGCACAGGCGGTACGTGACGTATTTTCCAGCCGTTTCGCTCGGACGGATGATCTTGACAACCTGGCCGCGCTTCAAGCCAAAGTAGCGGGCGACCGGGTCAGACGGCTGGATCCGAGGCAGCTGGGTCTCCTTGAGACGGCTGCGGCGAGTGAAAAGAAGGCGCGCAAGTCGGCAAGCAATCAGCCAGCGAGCAGGCAGCGAGCAGGCAGCGAGCAATCAGCAACAGGCCAACGCTCTGGACGACCCGAGGCCGGCAGACGCACTATCTTGCGAGAAGCGTCTTTTTCTCTTCTGGAGTGAGCACCTCATGCACGGGCACGAGCATGTGCTGCGTGATGTTGACTAGCAGCTCCGACTCCTGGAAGAGTTCGAGCTGGTACTTGTTGGACATTTCCTGCACGACCTGGTCGAGAAATCGAGTATCCAGTTAGCCAGAAGCCACGAGAACAGCGTACCGCGCATCCGCATCAAGCAGCGAGGCGTACCTTGTTTGCGGACGGCGTGAGCGACTTTTTGTATATGAGAATGCCCTTGAGGATGTTCTGCATGATCATTCGCTCGCAGATTCTGGTCCGCGTCAGCGGTCGACTCCTGGGTGCAGAGCCGCGCGGCGCGGTGCGGCCAGGGCCGCAGAGCTGCGCAGGGAAGCACCGAGCGGCGGCAGCGCAGAGGTGGGCTGCGCAGCCGGCGCGGCTCACTTCTTGATGGGCTTGATGCCAACAGAGTCCTCGTCGGTGAAGAAGACGAGCAGCTGATCGCCGGGCGAGGTCGAGTGCTGGACCAGGAACGTCAGGCTCTGGCGGCTGCAGCCGCGCACAGCCGGCGCAGCGACGCATGTGCGCGATTGCACGCCCGTTCGCGGGTGCGGACGACACGGTGTTGGCGCACCGCAGGCGAGGCGCACGCAGGCAGGCGAGGCAGGGTTGGACCGGCTCGTGCGTCAGACACGCTGACGGCAGCGGCGGCAGAGGCGGCGGCGACGGCGGCTGCGCAGGGGGCCGACGCACTCGATGAAGCCGTTCTTTGTGTACTGCTGCCGGAACTCATCCAAGGACAATTCCAGCTCGGCCTTGGACACCATGTAGCCGCGATGGCTGACCATCTCGTGGACGGTTTTGTACACGCGCCAGAGCCTCGACGCCTCGCGGTCCTCGTCCATCGCCGTGTCGCCGGCAAAGAAAAAACGGCGACTGCGCGATGCTCAAAGCGGATTCATTGGCGCCGGCGCCTACGACGGCGAGCTCGCCTCGAGCAGAATGCGGCGGCGCACATGCGAGACGTTGGTCGTAAAGCGATCGCGATTGCGCGTTTCGAGCGACAGCGTCACGCCCTCCATCACAGACAAGATCGCCTGCCGACGCGCCAGTCAGCACACTGCGCTGTCGCTCGCACTGCGCGAGTCACGCTCACGTTGCCAAAAGCTTCTTGGTTCTGCGACCGCTGCTCCGCAATCAGCTGCTCGACGTAGCTCTGGAAAAAGTCCGAGAACAGGAGCACAAGCGGAAGCAGCGGGCGGGTCATGGACCACTGATTCGGCGGATCCTCGTTGACCAGCTTGTCAAAGAGCGTCGCAAGCAGCGCGCGGCAGTGGTGCGCCGTCTGCTGCACGCGCGCAAAGATAACGTCAGGTGCCTTGCCGCGAATGTGACGCTGGCACACGTGCGTGAAGATGTTGTCGATGATGGTGCACGCCTGCGAGGACACGAGCGAGTGTGCAGAGAGGTCAAGTATCGCAGCCTTTGGGCAGCGGAGCACGGCGCGCAGCCGGCGAGACAAGCACAAACATCGCAGCGCAAGGAAAAAGGATATCTGACGAATGCAGAGCAACGTTGCAGCACTCGAGCACGTGCGAAAAGGTTTCGATGTCAAGGTCCTCAACGAGCATCAGCTGCTCGCCCGTAAATACTGCCCAGACGCCAAGGAACGCCTGCAAGGTGGCCAGCCCTCAATCAGCACTTATCCGGTCCGGATGAGAGCACGTTGCTGCGGCACTGCGTCCGCCACTGACCGCCCCGAGTTTGTCAAACTCCTTTGTGGTTTGAAGAACAAAGCGTGTCAGCCAATGCGGCCGTATATGCCGGGCACAAGAGCACCCGACTCGCCAGCAGATACCGGGCCTCGATGAAACGCGAGAGGCCAAACATAACCGAAAGCGTGTTTGCAAGGACAGGGTCGTTGTAGAGCGCAAAGACGCCAAAGCACACATAGCGCCCGCCGAGGATGTTCTTGAGCAGGTTGCTATGCTTGTGGTGTGAGCCAGGGCCAGTTGCATGCGGGCACAATATCAGAGAGCGTATGGCGCACAGGATGATGGAGATGCGCTTGAACACCTTGGGCCAGTACTGAGACTCTGGGATTGACGCGAGATCAGACTTGATAAGGGCCAGTCCTGATATAGGGTGCGAAAGCACCGGTCAGCCGACGGGGCTGAAGCAGGTGCCTGATGTCTGCGATACTGGAGCCGCACCTATCTCGTTGGCAACCTGGCTGACCTCGCGAAAAATGACAACTCTGGCGGCGCGAGTCAGCAAATCGATCCTGGGAGCAGCGTCGATGACAATCGACCCAAGCAGCGCTGTTCTTACCCGGACGCAGAGTTGACGTCAAAGTTGAGGCGGCCTGACTTGTTCCAGACAAATTCGTGGAAAAAGCGCAAGGCAGCAACATTGTCGTCCAGGCTGTGCGCGAGGACCGCAAAGCGCTGAAACAGCAGCAGATTCGGCATAGTGCACAGAGGTCATGGAACGCAGCAGAGGCGGCAAAGGCACGGAGCATGCAAGCATGTCAAATGAAAAGGATATATCCACTCAAAGAACGGCTGGAAGTGCTTTTTGGCGACAAAGACGCTCATGATGGCCCTGAGAAGCGTTTGCGCGTCAGCCAGCAAGGCGGCGCACCCACAGCCTCTCAACTGGTGCCTGCCTCAGTTTCCGAAAAAGCTTGCATATTTCGGCGCGGACTACTGGCTCGAGCAGCTCCGAGTCACTCATGCCTTTGTACTGCTCGATGTTGGTCTGAAGCGGCGCCAGGAAAATGTAGAGCTCCTTGTCAAACGACTCGTCGCTTTCGAGGATCAGCAGCTTGGTGATGCCTGCAAAGAACTGCAGCACGAGAAAGGTGACTCGCAGATCAGCAATCTCTTTAAATCGCTGGTGCGAATCAACGGTCAAAGAGAGAATGCGCCGTGCACACCTGCTGAAGCAACTTCTGGTCCGTTATCCGCGAAAAGTGTTCGGATGAATGGTTCTGCACAAGAAATATGATGACCTGGCTCTTCTTGAGCATCTTGGACGTGACAGATCTGGATTGCAGAACGAACCAATATAGCGATCCATGAGCATTGAATATCGCACGTGAAGCTCCGCAGTACTCTATGTGATATCGCGATCACGCACGCACCCGCTTGTGAAGTCCGTGAAGGCTTCCATTGTCTTCTCGAGCACGAGCGACGATGTCGCAAAGCGAAGATTGACCAGACTTCCAGCATGGTAGAGAAAGCAAGGTCAGGGATTGGACTGCTGCCCAGCCCAAGGTCGCGTGCTTCCGAGACTCACAGCTTGTCAAAGATGGAGATCGTCGCCTGATCCTGGCTGCTGATGCTGCAGTACTGCGCGACGGTCTCAAATAGAGCCGCGCGGCGAGAGCCCGTGTCGCCTTGTATGTCGTGCTTTGTCAGCAGCAGACACGTGGAGGCACTCGAAACGCTCGAGTCTGCAACATACAGAGATAACTGCGCTTGAACTGAAGCGCAAAGTAAATCAAGCTAAGCTCGAGCTCGTCGCGAAAAAGCGTGCCCTGCACCAACACATGTCAGTATGGGGACTAGAGCTCCAGCCACTACTGTGCTGGTCGGCATGGAACGTCGCAAAATCGCACTTACCCGATTGGCTGTATTAATCAGATCCATGCTTGATAGCTGGGATCGTACGGCGATTGCCATGGTCAGCTTGGCATGAAATGCACCAGCACAAGCGCGATCTGCGCGCCTCAAACAGGAGAGCTGCAAGTCGAGCGTCGATCTGGTCTTGCTCTTCGGTGCTCTGCTCGGCGGTGCAGTCGGCAATCAGCACAACATGCCGAGTAGAGCCGCCATCAGCTTCGGCGTGAGTCATTTTAAACGCAGTTCACCTGGTAGGGGGCGCTAGATGCGGATAGTTAACATTCGGCTTCTTCGCACAGCGGTCGGGGCGCAGGAAGCGAACAATCCAACTTACCGTGCGCCAATGACGGCGGCAATCAGAAGCGTGGGCCACGAGCACGAAAGTGCGGCTGAATCACTGCGCTCTGGGCCAGGGCTTCCCGAGATGAATGCATTGGCCGAGGACTTGAAGCGCTCGCTCAGCATGTCTGCCACGTTGGCGTAGTCAAAGCGAATGACGTTCGCGCATGAGTCGAGGACTTGGCTGAGAAGCTCCTCGGAATCGCGGCCAAACTCTGCGAGATCAAAGGTTGGTCAACAAACCAAAGGACTCATCCAATACGCGACAGTTGACTCGAGTCCACACCCAGCGCACTCCCATCGAACCGAATAAGAGCTTGGGCAACCGCTACAACATAGGGTCCATATTTTGTGCCGAGATCGGATGCCGCGCTACCAGACGAGTCGACGAGCCGATTCCATGCCTGCACAATATGGATTATCTGGGCGTCGTGCCAAGCCGGGCTACACAAAGATGCCGAGTTAGTATCAAAGCTGTATGCGAACAAAACAGCCAGCATATTATGTGGCGCACATGGAGGATACTGAGCGAGCCATAAACAGCCGCACGAACTCCTCGCCGTTTGCGCTCTTGAGCGCGTCGGACGAATACACTGATAGGAAGCGCGAGATGAGACGGTAAAGCCCTGGGGTGCGCATGGCGTTGCGATGGTAAGCACAGAAAGCCTTGGCGGAAACGCGACCACGCCGGCAGCCACAAGCTTACTATGTTGGCCGTCCTCTGAAAGGCTGTCAAAGAAGTTGAGGATGTCGCGCAGGACTTGCAGGTTGGTGGCCGTAAACTGCTCGCGCTCCGAGTCGGAGAACAAAGACCGCCTCGTGCAAAAGATTGACGCTAGTGTGTCGAGGATCTGCAGGATATTCCAATACGGAGCCATGTGCGAGCCATGAACAAATGTCAGCCGGACTGCATGAAAGAACTACGGAATCAGTGCCAAGCCGCGTCACCTCGGGCTGGCAGTCCGGGACGCTGATCAGCGAGTTGCACAGGACGCTCAGAAACATCTGGTCTTGGATGTCCTCTTTCCAATTTGTTGGAATCTGCGAATCGGTTCATGAGAGTGAGCACGGCTGCATTTGCATCTGCAGCAGGGCGGCGTAAGAACAAGGCTCTCACGTGCACCGAGCCTTGGTCGTCGGAAGACTCGTCCGGGTTGATGCCAATGAAGTCAAAAGACAGACACTCGATAAGCAGCAAGAGCAGGTTGCGCGCGAATGAGGGCTGCTGAGCGAGTGTGCCTATGGGAATCCGCAGACAAGTCAGCGGCGTCGGCGGAAGCGACCGACGTAAGCCTCCGGTTCGGGGCATGCCTCACCGGATGCGGCCGAGTCTCGGAACATCTGGGATCCTCCGCGAAAGATAGAGAGCAGGTGACTATCCCGGAAGCTGACCGCTGTTTACAGCCGGAACAGGCGTCAGAGCGAGAGGCAGTATGCGGTCAGGGACAGGGCACTCTCACCTGTCTTGCGGTGTTTTGGGAAGCCCTTGAGAATCGACTTTTCCTGGCTCATCTCCTGAACGACGGCTTGCAGCAGTAGCACCCACGCGTTCTGAGGGTAGCTTGTTCCGTCGGACTGCGCAAACAGCGTCAGCTGCCCGCGAGTCCGCTTGCGTGGTTTCTCGGACCCCCTGTCGCGAATCCAACACACCGGCAAGAGTGCATTTGCGAAAACCTCCTCCGAGCGGCCCCAGCCAAGGACGGTGACGGCGGCCGAGATACTGCAGAGGACGTTGAGCGAGGCTCTTCCACCCGAGAAAGACGGCTGCGAGATGCGCCGGATGACGGTGTTGTCTGTTTGCGGCAAGTCAGCGACGGTGCACATGCTGAGGGCGGGCGGGGACGAGCTCACTGATGGCGACGAGATCTGCCAGCGGAATTTGTGACTGCTGAGTCGCGATGAGTTTCTTGAGGTACCCGCCGACCCACATGATGGCAAAACTTTGCGTCGACTGCTCGAGAACAAGGATGCACCGCTGCACGATCTGGCCGAGGGCGCCGGCATCCTTGGCGGCGGCAGAGGCGAGGCCTGGAAAGACCGGGGACAGCGAGGCGAGTCCATACTGGCGAGTCGCGGGATCGGGCGAACCGAGGGCCTGAGCACAGGCTGCAGTCCATACGAGGCCGCGGGGGAGAAGCGCGGCACCGCAGGCGTGAGCTCGAGTGG